>JASVEL010006928.1:0-33297 GCA_032618575.1 Nicotiana noctiflora
CGTGCCCAATGTTGATGGCCTTCGTGAATTGATATTGGAGGAGGCCCATAGCTCGCGGTATTCTATTCATCCAGGAGCCGCGAAAATGTATCAGGATTTGAAGCAGCATTACTGGTGGAGAAAGATGAAGAAAGATATTGTGAGCCACGTGGCTCGGTGTCTAAACTGTCAGCAGGTCAAGTATGAGCATCAGAGACCTGGTGGTGTATTCCAGCGTATTGATATTCCGGAGTGGAAGTGGGAAAGAATAACTATGGACTTTGTCAGTGGACTTCCTCGGACAGCGAGGAAGTTCGATTCAGTTTGGGTGGTGGTGGATAGGTTGACCAAGTCAGCTCAGTTCATCCCAGTGTGTACTACTTATTCCTCGGAGCGGTTGGCAGAGATATTCATTCGTGAGATAGTGAGATTGCATGGAGTTCCCATTTCTATTATATCAGACAGAGGTACCCAGTTCACTTCTCAGTTCTGGAGGACATTTCAGCGAGAGTTGGGTTCACAGGTAGAGCTGAGCACAACATTTCATCCATAGACGGATGGGCAGTCTGAGCGTACTATTCAGATATTGGAGGACATGTTGCGTGCTTGTGTCATTGATTTTGGTGGTTCATGGGCTGATTACTTGCCTCTTGCGGAGTTTGCTTATAATAATAGCTATCAGTCCAGCATTCAGATGGCACCGTATGAAGCTTTATATGGGAGGCGGTGTAGGTCTCCAGTCGGTTGGTTTGTGCCCGGCGAGGCTAGGTTATTGGGGACAGAGTTAGTCCAAGATGTTTTAGACAAGGTGAAGGTGATTCAGGAGAGACTTCACACAGCTCAATCGCGTCAGAAGAGTTATGCGGACCGGAAGGTCCGAGACGTGTCTTATTCACTAGGTGAGAAGGTGCTGCTGAAGGTTTCGCCTATGAAGGGTGTTATGAGATTTGGGAAGAAAGG
The DNA here is from genome assembly GCA_032618575.1 of Nicotiana noctiflora. Classification (NCBI taxonomy): domain Eukaryota; kingdom Viridiplantae; phylum Streptophyta; class Magnoliopsida; order Solanales; family Solanaceae; genus Nicotiana; species Nicotiana noctiflora. Next base: position 940 of record JASVEL010006928.1, read on the forward strand.
AAAGTTGAGCCCAAGGTTCATTGGACCTTTTGAGGTGCTTAGGAAAGTTGGGGAGGTGGCCTATATGCTTGTTTTGCCACCCAGTTTGTCAGGATTTCACCCGGTGTTCCATGTATCTATGCTCCGTAAGTATGTCGGAGACCCGTCTCATGTGTTAGACTTCAGCACGATACAGCTAGATGAAGACTTGACTTATGATGTAGAGCCAGTAGCCGTTTTGGGTCGACAGGTTCGTAAGTTGATATCCAAGGATATAGCTTCGGTGAAAGTGCAGTGGAGAGGTCGTCCCGTGGAGGAAGCAACTTGGGAGACCGAGCAGGAGATGCGGAGCAGATATCCTCACTTGTTTGATGCTCCAGGTATGTTTCTTAACCCGCTCGCGGACGAGCGTTTGTTTAAGTTGGGGAGAATGTAACGACCCGGCCCATCGTTACGGGCATTACCACCCCGTTACCTTGCATTTATATATCTTATGCTTTTAAATCAGTATTAGAATGTATCGGGTGAGTTAGGAGTGATTCGGGTTGAAAATGAAGCAAATAGCATGTTTGAAGGAAGCTTGAATATGGGAAGTCAACCTAGAGTTGACTATTGAGTTAGAATGCTCGGAACCGGATTCCGATGATTCGACTAGCTTCGGGGGATCATTTATGACTTAAGAGAGCAATCGAAATTGAATTCGGAGGTCCGATGTAGTTTTAGGCTTGAATAGGCGAAGGTTGAATTTTGGCGGAAACCGGATGGTAGGTGAGATTTTGATCCGTGGGTCGGAATGGAATTCCGACAATTTTTGTAGCTTCGTTATGTGATTTTGGATATGTCTGCAAATTTTCAGGTCATTCGGACATCGTTTGATCGAGTTTTGGATTGAATGTTAGTTTTGAAGGTTGTAAAGAAAATTTAGGCTTGAATCCGTGTGTAAATGGTGATTTTGATGTTTAGTATGGTATTTTTATGATTTGAACAAGTTCGTATCATGTTTTGGAGTATGTTGGTGGTTTTCGTTGGGGTCCCGGGGGTATCGGGATGAATCCGGGGGTCCAAACGGACCATTCTTGGCCAAAGAAAACAGCTGGTTTGCTATCATAAGTGCAGCAGAAATATACTCTCTACGATCCCACTAGTGAGCATGCGATCGCGTAGAGTAATGGTGAGGGGGGAGAATTTTACCCTTCGTGATCGTAGAGCAAGTGACGCGATCGCATAAGGTCAAGAGCAGAAGCAACGCGATCGCAGGGGGCACGGACGCGATCGCGTAGAGTAATCAGTTGCCTATCGCGATCACATGAGGGTCTACGCGATCGCGTAGAAGGAAAAATGCAGTCAGGGATTTTGTGATACGCGATCGTAGGAGGAGAGACGCGATCGCGTGGTTCCGGATTTTTTAACATCGTGATCGCGTGAGGCGAGTCGCGATCGCGTAAGGTTAACTTCTCTGGCAGTGAATTAAATCACAGAACAGAGGGGTCGCGGGTTTACACCCCCAAACAAAATTTTGAGCCCTAGAGAGAAGAAAACTCGAGGAAATCACTGAGAAATCATCGGAGGTAAGATTTTTGACTCAAAAACATAATTTAATGGTAGGATTAACATCAATCTTCATGAATTTGGGTAGAATTTTGAAGAAATGTGGCCTAGATATTGAAAACGGGATTTTGAGTGTTGGAAGGCCATTTGAACTCCGATTTTGATAAAGTTTATATGCACGGACTCGTGGCGAGACGAGGATCGCGTTGGTACTAATTTCGGAATTTTCCGAGAAGTGGACCCGGGGTCGGGTTTTACCATATTAGTATATTTATGCGAATTTCAAATAAATTGAAATGGGTTATGATTCCTTGACCCGAATTTGATATAATTATTGTGATTTGACTAGATTCTACGCAAGAGGCAGCGAATTTCAAAGGAAAAGGCATTGCGGACGAGTCTACGGCCGGCTAGAGGTGAGTAGTTTGTGTATATGGTAGCATGAGGGTTCGAAACCCCGGCTTAGCACATTGTGACGCTAGTAGGGCGTGGCTCGCACACCGTGGCAGGTGCGGGATTGATTGTGACTGGGGATTGAGACTTGGTCCATCCCGGAAATTAATAATATGTTATTAGTGTTGGAAATACATTGTATTTGATATATTTGAGGGCGGTAAGCCTTGTTTGGGGCCTTGTGCCGACCTGTAGCGTCCTTAGAGGACAATATTTATGTGATAGCTATATTTGCTTAAATCACTGATCTCAGTCCTGGACATTGAATTCACCTTTTTGAAATGCTAAGTCACCGGCTTTTATAAATTTAATAAAGTTAAAGTAATTTTCATAAATTATGAACTGGAAACTGGAATTAAGAAGAATGAACTGTTTTTGTGACTTATTTGATTTATGTGGACTGAGGATGGATCGGGCTGCACGCCGCAGCAGTATTGCGCTTGGGCTGTAGGAGCCCCTCCGGAGTCTGTACACACCCCCAGTGAGCGTCGTCGACGTTAAATGGATCGGGCTACACGCCATAGCGGTTATGTGTCTTTCATTGCATCTTTATTTGTTGAATTACTCTATGGTAGCTGTATTGTACTGTTGATGCTAGTTCGTAGGAGGAATCGAACTGTAGTTTAGCTTCATTATGTGGTATTCTTTGGATTTCTTATTTTCAGCTACTTGATATATTTATTACTCACTGAGTACTTAGTACTCACCCCTACTCTCTGCACCTTTTGTGTGTAGACTCAGGTACTCAGGAGCAGTAGACAGGCATTTCCAGCATTTGCGGTGTCATATCGAGTTGTTGAAGTAGCTGCCTACGTTCGCAGAACCTAGCTTCTCCTCTCCATTTCCAGTTGTTATTTGTATTTTGTATTCGGACTTGAGTATTTCTATACAGTACTCTCTATTCCTGTTGGGTTTTGTTAGAGGCTCTAGACTTGTGACTCCGGATCTTTGGGAGTGTCAGTATTTTGTTCATTATTATTATTATTGGAGTTCTTTGACTCATATATTCTTCTTGGAATGTCCATTTGAGACTGATAGTCGTTGTGATAAGTAATAGTTGGTCTGGCTGGCCTAGCTTAATTGTTGGGCGCCATCACGACCGGATTTGGGTCGTGACTCATTTTTTTTTTTGGTAAAATTAATTGTGACATTAACGACCTAATAATTGATAATGCTTAGTAGTTATAACGAAAAGACAATTACTATTTGAATAATAAATTATTCAATGGATGCAATCTTTCCTAGAAGGAGTTTGGGTAATCTGGTAGTATATCTACTCCCATCCTATACAGTGGTGTATTTGTACATGGAAAATAATAGTCATCATTAACCCATATTACATATTTAGCAATTAAAGAATATTTTTGATTGAGCAAATTTCTTTTTTGAAGAATCACGACTCCTACTACACAATTTTGACCATTTCTTTTTCTAGGAGTCATAATGATTAGCTTCAGTTATTTGGTAATGATAATGAAATATAATATTAGATTATGAATATAGTAGTTGCTGATTTTAACGTGAGCCAACAGTTATGTTTTCAAGGTTTTGGACATTGTTAGATTTATACGCCACTGTGTTGTTTCCGATTTAAACTCTATGATTATTATTTCGGGATATGAATATTAGCATACTGGATATGTACACGAAATATTAATATATATTTTTACCTTCGAAAATATGTATGGTATTTGATAGGTGAAATATTAAGATTCAATTCCGAGCTTGAAAGTTAAGGATACTGAGATTTAACTCGATTACCACAATTAATCTTGTTAATTAATATTTTGCATAGATTGAGGCCTTTGAGATTATTCGATTGGCGTTCTAGACTTTGCAAGGTTGATGAACTTCTAGTTAGCGAGATTCGACGCGCGTGGAGGTCGGTTTGAGGAGCAAAGGCGTCGCGGGCTTGATTTCTCGCCTGTTCGAGATGAGTAGTTAGTGTATATTGTAGTCTGAGGGTTCGAAACACCAGCTTAGCACATTGTGATGCTAGTAGGGCGTGGCTCACACCCCGTGGCAGGTGCGGGATTGATTGTGGCTGGGGATTGAGACTTAGTCCATCCCGAATAAGTATAATATGATATATGTGGTTGAAAAACACTGTGTTGATATATTTGTGGGCTAAAAGCCATGTTTTGGGCCTTAAGCCGACCTGTAGTATCCCTAGGGGATTGTTATATATGTGATAGCTCTAATTGCTTAATCACTGATCTCAGTCCTGGTTTGAAAGCATCGTATTGAAATGCTAAGTCACCCGTTTTGGAAAAATTAAATAAGAATTTAAGTATTTTCATAAATTATGAACTGGAAACTTGAATTAAGAAAAATGAATTGCTTTGTGGCTTATCTGATTTATGTGGGCTGAGGATGGATCGGGGTGCACGCCACAGCGGTTTGTATGAGGATCGGGTTGCACGCCGCAGCGGTTTATATGAGGATCGGGCTGCACGCCGCAACGGTTGATATGAGGATCGGGCTGCACGCCGCAGTAGTATTGCGCTTGGGCTGTAGGAGCCCCTCCGGAGTCTGTACACACCCCCAGTGAGCGCCGTCGACGTTAAATGGATCGGGCTACACGCCGTAGCGGCTATGTGCATTGCATTGCATCTTTATTTGTTGAATTATTCTGTGGTAGCTGTATTGTACTGTTGATACTATTTCGTAGGAGATTCGGACTCTAGTGTAGCTTCATATTGTGGTATTTTGTGGATTTCCTACTTTCAGCTGCTTTTATATATTTATTACTCACTGAGTACTTAGTACTCACCCCTACTCCCTGCACCTTTTGTGTGCAGACTCAGGTACTCAGGAGCAGTAGACAGGCTTTTCCAGCGTTGTAGAGTCACACCGAGTTGCTGAGGTAGCTGCCGACGTTCGCAGAACCTAGATTCTCCTCCTCTTTCCAGTTGTTATTTATATTCCGACTTGAGTATTTCTATACATTATTCTTTATTTCTGTTGGGTTTTGTTAGAGGCTCTAGACTTGTGACTCCGGAACTATGGAGTGTCAGTTGTTTTCGTACTTCTCAGTACTTTATTCATTATTATTATTATTGGAGTTCTTTGATTCATATATTCTTCTTGGGATGTCCTTTTGGGACTGATATTTGTTGTGATAAGTAATTGTTGGTCTGGCTGGCCTAGCTTAATTGTTGGGTGCCATCACGATCGGATTTGGGTCGTGACAAGTTGGTATCAGAGTCAAGGTTACTAGGACTTGCGAGTCATGATCCGGTTTAGTAGGCTTTCACGGATCGGTACCTAGACGTCCGTATCTATCCTCGGAGGGCTACAGAACTTTAGGAAAAACCTCACTTTTCTTGGATTCATATCATGCGGTTTATGTTATCGTCAAACTAAACTTTTCCCTTTTCTATTATGTCGCAGATGGCGAGAACACATGCTAGCGGACGTGCCGGACGTGGCAGACGACCACCATTAGCACCTAGAGGCCGTGGTCGTGGTAGAGATAGGGCAACAGTACCAGCACCTGCTGACCCACCAGCTGACCAGACTCAGGGTCAGATTCCAGCACCGGTGGCCCAGGTTCAGGATCAGGTCCCAGCTACAGGCGCTCCGGCAGCTCAGGTTCAGGCACCGTCAGTGCCCATTGTTATACCGGGTCTTCAGGAGACCTTGGCACAGATTTTATCAGTATGCACAGGCTTGGCTCAGGTCGTTACAGCCTCTACTGCAACGTCTTCTTCACAAGCAGGGGGAGGGAATCAGACCCCCGTGGCTCGCACACCCGAGCCGGTGGTACAGGGTATTCCGTCACCTGGGGCAGCTCCCGTTCAGCCAGTTGCGCCCTTTGCACCAGCTCATGCTCATGTGGTTCCAGTTATGCCCGACGATGAGCAGCGTCGTTTGGAGAGGTTTGAGAGGCTACAGCCTCCGGCATTCGGTGGTGCTGAGGGCGAGGACGCCCAGGGTTTTCTTGACAAGTGTCAGCGCATGCTTCGCACCGCAGGTATTCTAGAGTCCAGCGGTGTTTCATTCACCACTTTTCGGTTCACAGGTGCAGCATTTCAGTGGTGGGAGGATTTTGAGAGGCGTAGGCCCATTGGGGCAGCGCCCCTCACTTGGCAGCAGTTCTCCACGGTATTTTTGGAGAAGTATGTACCTCAGTCTCAGAGAGAGGAGCTGCATCGTCAGTTTGAGTGGCAGAAGCAGGGAGACATGACGGTTACTCAGTACGAGATGAGATTCACACAGCTGGCCTGCGATGCCATGTGGATGGTTCCTACAGATAGAGAGAGGATCCGGAGATTTATTGATGGCATTATTTATCCCATCCACATATTGATGACCAGGGAGAGAGTTTCGGCAGTTACCTTTTAGGAGGTGGTTGATGCTGCCCGTCATATTGAGACATATCGCCACAGAGAGCGGGAGGAGAGAGAGGCTAAGAGGCCTCGTGGTACTGGCAGCTACAGTGGTGCTCCGTCTAGGGGCCAACCTCGGCATAGCAGGGGTCATTCTTTCAGGTCTCACCAGTCTGGACGTGCAGAGTCCAGTGGGGTTTCATCAGATCGTGGTCGTCAGGGCCATCAGGGTTATCAGGGTCAGCAGAGCCGTCGACAGAGTCAGCCTGCATTGAATGCTCTTCCAGCTTATAGCTCTGCTCCTGCTTTCTCAGCACAGGATTCATCTGCAGCGAGGGGTCCTCAACAGCCCCTTCTTCCATCTTCGGGCTATTGTTTTGAGTGCGGTGACTTGGGCCATATCAGAAGAGAGTGTCCTCAGTGGCTTCGTAAGCGGTCACAGCAGAGGGATCAACCCTCATCTTCTACACCTATTTCTTCGGTGCGAGCACAGTCGGCTAGGACTGGTGGCCAGGTATCCAGAGGTCGCCCTAGGGGCGAAGATCGTACTGGTGGAGGCCAGGCTCATTTCTATGCTCTTCCGGATAGAAAGGATGCTAGTGCCTCAGATGCTGTTATTTCAGGTATTATCTCAGTCTGCCACATGGATGCTTCTGTCTTATTTGATCCTAGATCCACCTATTCTTATGTCTCTACTTATTTTGCACATCACTTGGGTATGACCCGTAGTATTCTTGTTTTGCTCGTACATGTGTCTACCCCGGTGGGGGATACTGTTGTTGTGGATCAGGTATATCGATCCTGTCTTATTACTATTGGGGGTCCGGAGACCCGAGTTGATTTATTACTACTGGGCATGGTAGATTTTGATGTGATTCTAGGCATGGATTGGCTATCTCCTTACCATGCGATTTTGGACTGTCATGCCAAGACAGTCACACTAGCTATTCCAGGTAATCCGAGGATCGAGTGGCGTGGCTTGACTGATTATGTGTCTGACGGGGTGATTTCTTATATAAAGGCCCAACGAATGATTGGGAAGGGCTGCTTATCTTATTTGGCCTTCATTAGAGATGTCGAGGCTGAGACACCCAGTCTTGATTCGGTCCCTATTGTGAGGGAGTTTCCGGATGTATTTCCAGCAGACCTGCCGGGCATGCCGCCTAACAGGGATATCGATTTTGGTATTAACTTGGTGCCGGGCACTCAGCCCATTTCTATTCCTCCCTATCGCATGGCACCAGCGGAGTTGAAAGAATTGAAAGAGCAACTTCAGGAACTCTTAGATAAAGGTTTTATTCGCCCGAGTGTGTCACCTTGGGGTGCTCCGGTATTTTTCGTGAAGAAGAAAGATGGCACAATGAGAATGTGCATTGATTACAGGCAGCTGAACAAGGTAATAGTGCAGAATAAGTACCCATTGCCTCGTATTGAGGACCTATTTGATCAGCTTCAGGGAGCTAGTGTATTTTCTAAGATTGATCTTCGATCGGGCTATCATCAGTTGAAGATCAGGGACTCAGATATTATGAAGACAGCGTTCAGAACGCGATATGGGCACTACGAGTTCCTGGTGATGTCTTTTGGGTTGACTAATGCCCCAGCTGCATTCATGCACTTGATGAATAGTGTATTTCAGCCGTACCTGGATTCTTTTGTGATTGTGTTTATTGATGATATTATGGTGTATTCACACAGCCAGGAGGAGCATGCACATCACTTGAGGGTGGTATTGGAGAGGTTGAGAGAAGAGAAGCTTTATGCAAAATTCACTAAGTGTGAATTCTGGCTTGATACTGTGACTTTTCTGGGACATGTAGTGTCCAGTGATGGTATTCGGGTTGATCCACGGAAGGTCGAGGCAGTGCAAAATTGGCCCAGACCTTCCTCAGCTACCGAGATTTGGAGTTTTCTCGGCTTGGCAGGCTATTATCGCCGGTTTGTTCAGGGTTTCTCATCTATTGCTTCACCGTTGAGTAAGTTGACACAGAAGAATGCTCCATTTGTATGGTCTGATGAATGTGAGGAGAGCTTCCAGAAGCTCAAGGAGGCTTTGACCACAGCTCCAGTACTTGTGTTGCCATCAGCCTCAGGGTCATATACGGTGTATTGTGATGCTTCTAGAGTTGGGCTAGGTTGTTGGGGACAGAGTTAGTCCAGGATGCCTTAAATAAGGTAAAGGTAATTCAGGAGAGACTTCGCACAGCTCAGTCACGTCAGAAGAGTTATGCGGACTGGAAGGTCCGAGATGTGTCTTATTCAGTGGGTGAGAAGGTGTTGCTGAAGGTTTCGCCTATGAAGGGCGTTATGAGGTTTGTGAAGAAAGGGAAGTTGAGACCAAGGTTTATTGGACCTTTTGAGGTGCTTAGGAAAGTTGGGGAGGTGGCCTACATGCTTGCCTTGCCACCCAGTTTGTCGGGAGTTCACCCGGTGTTCCATGTATCTATGCTCCGGAAGTATGTCGGAGACCCGTCTCATGTGTTAGACTTCAGCACGATACAGTTAGATGAGGACTTGACCTATGATGTGGAGCCGGTAGCCATTTTGGGTCGACAGGTTCGTAAGCTAAGATCTAAGGACATAGCTTCAGTGAAAGTGCAGTGGAGAGGTCATCCCGTAGAGGAAGCAACTTGGGAGACCGAGCAGGAGATGCAGAGCAGATATCCTCACTTATTTGAGACTTCAGGTATGTTTCTTAACCCGCTCGCGGGCGAGCGTTTGTTTAAGTTGGGGAGAATGTAACGACCCGATTCGTCGTTACGGAGTTACCGCCCCGTTTTCTCCATTTTATACTTTAATATGTTCATTTATATGTGTTTGGAGAGTTAGAAGCAAATCTGATAGAACTTAGTAAGGAATGAGGCAATAAACGTCTTTATGAGGAGGTTAGTTAGGAAAAAAAATAAAAAAAAAAACCAACCGAATGTCGACCTATGAATTAGAAGGCTTGGAACGGATTTCTGATGATTCGCTAGTTTCGGGGGATAATTGGTGACTTAGGGGTGTGATCGAAAATAATTTTGGAGGGCCGATGTAGAATTAAGTTTGGTTTGGATTGCGAATCGTCATTTATGTAATAATTAAATATGAGATTTAGGAATTTATTTTATTGTAGTTACTCGGTTAAATATTAAGTTCGTGGAAGGAAAATTATTACTATACAAGATACGGTACTGAATAAGTGATTAGGGGGCTACTTACATATTAGTACTAATTAAGAATTAGGAGTAAGTAACTTTAATTTAATATTTAAAAGGTATACATGTGGGCCAAGCCTACCCTTTTTACACCCTCACGAGAGATTTTCTTAGCAGATATTAGGTTTACTAGACCTTATAGCTGTTAACAAGGAAATTTCAACAGCATGATAGGTTTTCTTTCAGAAATTCGCTAGCCGCGTAGAAAACGAGCAGCGTGAGTCTTAAAGCTCCAGGTAACGAGATTACTTAGGGTCAGTAACCTATACTTTGAATATATATTGTTATGATATTTTTTTTTTGGTAAAATTAATTGTGACATTAACGACCTAATAATTGATAATGCTTAGTAGTTATAATGAAAAGACAATTACTATTTGAATTATAAATTATTCAATGGATGCAATCTTTCCTAGAAGGAGTTTGGGTAATCTGGTAGTATATCTACTCCCATCCTATATAGTGGTGTATTTGTACATGGAAAATAAGAGTCATCATTAACCCATATTACATATTTAGCAATTAAAGAATATTTTTGATTGTGCAAATTTCTTTTTAGAAGAATCACGACTCCTACTACACAATTTTGACCATTTCTTTTTCTAGGAGTCATAATGATTAGCTTCAGTTATTTGGTAATGATAATGAAATATAATATTAGATTATAAATATAGTTGTTGATTTTAACGTGAGCCAACAGTTATGTTTTTAAGGTTTTGGACATTGTTAGATTTATACGCCACTGTGCTATTTGCTGATGATAGTCCTAATTGACGAAACACGATGCGGGGTAAACGAAAGGCTAGAGGTTTGGAGGAATGCCCTTGAGTCTAAAGGATTCAGGTTGAGCAGGACAAAGACGGAATACCTCGAGTGCAAGTTTGGGGCGGGGCCGACGTAAACGGGAGTGGAAGTGAGACTTGACTCTCAAATCATCCCTAAGAAGAGTAGTTTCAAGTACCTAGGGTCTGTTATTCAGGGGATCGGGGAGATCGACGAGGATGTCACACATCGTATAGGGGTGGGTTGGATGAAGTGGAGGTTAGCGACGGGAGTCCTGTGTGACAAGAAAGTTCCACCTTTACTAAAAGGTAAGTTTTATAAAGCAGTGGTTAGGCCTTGCAATGCTGTATGGGACCGAGTGTTGGCCGGTTAAGAACTCACACACCCATAAGATGAAAGTAGCAGAGATGAGGATGTTGAGGTGGATGTGCGGGCATACAAGGATGGATAAGATTAGAAATGAATATATTAGAGAGAAGGTGGGTGTGGCCCCCATAGAGGACAAGATGCGAGAAACAAGACTCGGATGGTTCGGGCACATTCGGAGGAGGAGCACCTGATGCACCGGTATAAGTTTAATGGGTAATAACAAGTGGTGGGCATGAGAAGAGGCAGAGGAAGACCTAAGAAGTATTGGGGAGAGGTGATAAGGCAGGACTTAGCGCGTCTTAGGATTACTGAGGACATGACCCTTGATAGGGGATTATGGAAGTCGAACATTAAAGTTGTAGGTTAGGGGAAAGTTGTGGATAATTCCACAGCGCACTAGAGTGATATTAGCTAGTTAGGAGGTAATCGTAGGAGGTTACAGATCAGTACATGGAGTTATTTATTGGATATTAGTATACATTTCATCTATTTCGTATTTCTTATATTTATTATACTGCTGATACTTTATTATTTTGTGTTATGTTGTTATTTTATGTTATTTTAATATGAGTCTATTGATAGTACTAATTTATCATCTTTTGTTGATGTCTGGAGCCAAGGGTCTCCTGGAAATAGCCTTTCTGCCCCCCGGGTAGGGGTAAGGCCTGCGTACATCTTACCCTCCCCAGACCCCACTTGTGGGATTATACTGGGTTGTTGTTGTTGTTGTTGTTGTGTTGTTTCCGATTTACACTCTATGATTATTATTTCGGGACATGAATATTAGCATACTGGATATGTACACGAAATATTAATATATATTTTTACCTTCAAAAATATGTATGGTATTAGATAGGTGAAATATTAAGATTCAATTCCGAGCTTGAAAGTTAAGGATACTGAGATTTAACTCGATTAGCACAATTAATCTTGTTAACTAATATTTTGCATAGATTGAGGCCATTGAGATTATTTGATTGGCGTTCTAGACTTTGCAAGGTTGATGAACTTCTAGTTAGCGAGATTCGACGCGCGTAGAGGTCGGTTTGAGGAGCGAAGGCGTCGCGGGCTTGATTTCTCGCCTGTTCGAGGTGAGTAGTTAGTGTATTTGGTAGCCTGAGGGTTCGAAACCCCGGCTTAGCACATTGTGACGCTAGTAGGGCGTGGCTCGCACCCCGTGGCAGGTGCGGGATTGATTGTGACTGGGGATTGAGACTTAGTCCATCCCGAATAAGTATAATATGATATATGTGGTTGAAAAACACTGTGTTGATATATTTGTGGGCTGAAAGCCATGTTTGGGGCCTTGTATCGACCTGTAGTATCCCTAGGGGATAGTTATATATGTGATAGCTCTAATTGCTTAATCACTGTAGGCTGAGGATGGATCGGGCTGCACGCCGCAGTGGTTTATATGAGGATCGGGCAGCACGCCGTAGCGGTCTATATGAGGATCGGGCTGCACGCCGCAGCGGTTGATATGAGGATCGGGCTGCACGCCGCAGTAGTATTGCGCATGGGCTGTAGAAGCCCCTCCGGAGTCTGTACACACCCCCAGTGAGCGCCGTCGACGTTAAATGGATCGGGCTACACGTCATAGCGGTTATGTGCATTGCATTGCATCTTTATTTGTTGAATTATTCTGTGGTAGCTGTATTGTACTGTTGATGCTAGTTCGTAGGAGATTCGGACTGTAGTGTAGCTTCATATTGTGGTATTTTGTGGATTTTCTACTTTCAGCTGCTTTTATATATTTATTACTCACTGAGTACTTAGTACTCACCCCTACTCCCTGCACCTTTTGTGTGCAGACTCAGGTACTCAGGAGCAGTAGACAGGCTTTTCCAGCGTTGCAGAGTCACACCGAGTTGCTGAGGTAGCTGCCGACGTTCACAGAACCTAGCTTCTCCTCCTCTTTCCAATTGTTATTTATATTCCGACTTGAGTATTTATATACATTATTCTCTATTTCTGTTGGGTTTTGTTAGAGGCTCTAGACTTGTGACTCCGGAACTATGGGAGTGTCAGTTGTTTTCGTACTTCTCAGTACTTTATTCATTATTATTATTATTGGAGTTCTTTGACTCATATATTCTTCTTGGGATGTCCTTTTGGGACTGATATTCGTTGTGATAAGTAATTGTTGGTCTGGCTGGCCTAGCTTAATTGTTGGGCGCCATCACGACCGGATTTGGGTCGTGACAATAACCCTGTCTTTATATATTTAGAAAGCGTTTGGAAAATGTTTACAACATTGAAAAATGTTTTTTGTAAAGTAACATAGCTATTCACAGCTGAATCTTGATATGTGGCACTTTGTAGCTGAATTTGATCCACTTTCACTTGAACTCCCGTATCTCTTTTCCTTTATGGACCCACATCTATTTTTCTGCACGAGGCTATATATACTGTATAGTCCCCCAAGTGTTTGAGCGTTGAAGAAATTAAGCCTTGAACACTTGGTTATTACTCATATACTGGTCCTTTTCCTGAAACAGAAAATATGCGGGACTCGAAGGTACAATTTTAGATGAAGACTGCCTTCCTGTATGTACTTCCATCAGATTGATATAACCCTAGGCTTAGAATTTAAGAGTATTATATTTTGCCATGCAGGTTGTGTTTCAAAATTTGGCAAGGGTTAAGGATTTTGCCTAGCATCTAAAATTATTAGTAAAATCTTAAAAAATTAAAAGAAGAATAATTCAGCATGAAGATACCTGAACATGTCCACTTCCTTTTAAAGCAATTTTTTTTTCGAGCACAAAGTCCCCAGTTTTGAAAAACCTGGGATTTTATTATTTTTATCCTTTCTTGACCATTACAATCCCCATAATTATATGACAAACTTTGAGAGTTGCTCTTAGCCACAATCTGGTTTATTCCAAGTTACTATTCCATACACATTTTTTTTATATATGAATTATGAAAAACTACTTTTTATGATTGTGGATATCATGTCTTAGCATCTAACAAAATATCACGTATATCAAACATAGGAGATTGTTCACTCGAACTTAGAGAATGCTTACTGTAGCTTTCGATAATAATAAATGGATAGCTTTTCATGTTCCTTTGGTCCTTCCAAGTTGACCTAATTTCTAAATTTTCCTCTTGCCTGCCTTCTTTACTTTTTATGGTTATGCAATATGGACGTCCGATGTTGTCCCCATAACTTCAACATGGGGCCAAGCAAAACAATCTTCATTAGATTTTAATAGTTCAATTAACTTACCTTTCGTGTCTGAACTTAAGTTGGCTCCCACGTGGATTATTCGTTCAGGCAATTTTTCAAGTAGTATCACAGGCTCGAACTCCTTAGTTGATATTTTGATACCTTCACCTTCCTCTTGATTGTCTGAATGTTGATCTGGATTTCTTTCGATGTTGTACACGCTACCTGTACCTGATATAATATTGACGATACGTGATATATGTTGTTCCCCATAAATTTGGCGGATTCCCCATGGTGTTGGGAATTTCATGACTTGATGAAAGGTTGACGGGACAACGCCCATCTCATGAATCCATGGTCTTCCCATGATTATATTATACACCATTTCCACGTCTACTACCTGAAATTTAGTATCTTTCTCAATACCCTCTGCAAAAGTTGTTAATTTTACCTCTCCTTTAGTTACTATGCTAGAGTTATTGAATCCTGATAAAGTATGCGCCTTCGGAATCATCTTATCCTCCATTTGCATCACCCGTAATACCCTTAGTAGGATGATATTTGCTGAACTTCCTGGATCAATCAAAACACTTTTTATTTTAATATCATGTATGAGTAAAGATATTACCGGTGCATCGTTATAGAGGGCAATAACTCCTTCCATGTCTGCATCATCATAGGCGATAACTTCACCTTCTAGCATATGGCGTGTATGTTTCCCGGACATAATTGGGAGTTTAGAAACTTTGTTTGAAGCTGGATATGCTACCTCATATATACCTTCTCCCCCGCTTATAACATTCACGGTTCTCTTGGGTGACAGGGTTTTGGCGGTTCTTGTCTATTTTTCATGTAAGCCTGCTATCCTTTCTCACTGAATAACTCAGTGAGATAGCCGTGTTTCAATAGATGATCTACTTAACTCAATAAAAATTGTCATTCTGATGTCTTATGCCCGTGATCATTATGAAATTGACACCAATGGTCTGGATTGCATTTTTTGGGTTTGAGCGCATCTCCCTCGGCCATCGTACCTATCCCCCATGCCTCGCAAAACAGCTACGAGCTTGGAGTTGGTAACATTGAAATTGTATCCACAAAATCTTGCCTTCAAACTTCCATCTTCATCAAATGGCTCTTGCCTGTTTCTATCATTTCTAAATCTTGAGGAAGAATCGGATTCCCTGCCCCTCGATTTTTGATCATATCGCCAATTTTCTTGTTTTGTTCTTGAATCTTTTCCTGAAGGACCCAGATATGGATCGTATCTGTTCTTACTTGATCTCCTTTCGGTTTCGAACCTCCTGGACCTGCTCCTTTCATCATGGGAATGTTCGAGTACAGTACCTTCTTCAATACTGAGTTTTGTGCTATACCTGTTATAAACATCATTCCATGTAGTTGCAGGAAATTCACGAAGGCTTTCCTTAAGCTTTCTTGTAGCCTCAGAGCTTTTGTCATTCAAATTACTTATGAAGGCTATTACAGCCCAATTATCTGGTACCCGAGGTAAAGTCATTCGTTCTCGTTGAAACCTATCAATGAAGTCTCTGAGTAACTCCGTGTCTAATTGTTTAATTTTGAAAATGTCCTCCATCCTTTTTTATACCTTTTGTGCTCCTGAGTGCGCTTTTATAAAAGAATCTACAAGCTCAGAAAAAGAATTAATAGAATTTTCAGGTAAGAGAGAGTACCAGGTTAGTTCTCCCTTTGTAAGTGTCTCTCCCAATTTTTTTACCAATACGAACTCGATTTCCTGCTTGGAAATATCATCCCCCTTAACGCCCGTAGTAAATGCAGTCACATAGTCTCGGGGGTCGGTTGTACCGTCATATTTTGAAATATCAGGCATTTTAAATTTCTTTGGAATAGGAAGAGGAGCTGCACTTGGCTTCCAAGGTTGTTGAGAATATTTATCCGCATCAATCCCTTTAATTATTGGAGGAACTCCCGTTATTTGCTCGATCCGTTCGCTTTGCTCCTTGAGTTGTGCCTACAAAGTTAGTATCATATTTTGTAAAAAAGAGTTATTTGCATTACCTGTATCCATTTCTCATGGTCCACTGGGGGATCCCTTGTTTGTGTTATCCAGACCAGAACGAGGATTCTCTAGTGTATTGTTATTGGGGATAGGAGTATGTGGCGAAGAAGGCAACCGGCTAACTAAAGTTTGAAGATCTTGATTGACTCGTGCATCGATTATCCTCTGAAGAGCTTGTTTTGTCCCTTCAAGGTGTTCTGACTGCTTTTGTTCATCAGACATAGGTATAGGAGTACCTTCACGAGACTGGCATGGAGAGGCTTGAGGGGAAGGAATTATATTATCATTGTTCAAATCCCCTTGAACGTGAGGGATCTGGTTTTCAACAACATTGTTGTTGTTGTTGGTGGTGGTGTTGATGTTGTTCGACATGATGTTAACCACAAGTAAAGTGTGTAAGCTTTAGAAAGAATAGATTATCAGATTCCCAGTAACGGAACCAATTTGTTTAACCAAAATATAGAACTTCGATTAAAACTAGAAAATAATAGAAAAATCAGGTTACTGATAATCAAGAGACCAAAAAATGTAATAGGCTTTCAATAATCATAATGAATAGTAAAGAAAAATTGTATTTCAGTAAGCTTTCAACAGTTGATCGCCTCTACAATTGGTATAACTTCCTCCGTTTATAGCTTACTCTAGGTAGAAGAATGAAACCTAGGTTTTAATGACATAATTATGAGTAATAAATGACATTTAAATAGGTCGTTACACAATCATTCTTATTAAATACTAATTCTTCAACGTATCAGATATTTAATGATTGAATTTGGACTTCTTTCTGCCTCCAGATCCATGCTTTAAATGCTCTTTGACCCTTTGCCTATGAATGTATTAAATAGATACGGAACTCGTATCTATTTGTTTTTGGTGTCCTTTGTCTTTAGAATTACGTTCCAACCCACTCTAAATAGATACGGAACTCGTAGTTGAATTACTTCCCATGTCTGATTTGTCTCCTCGTGTCTTTTATTTATCCTCTTTCGAAAAAATAACCTTTTCCACGTGTCTTGCCACGTCATAAAAAAACTTTTTACCAATACACCGGGACCGCTTCTGTGGTCTTAAACTGCACCTGCGGTTGCCGCTTCTATGGCCAAAATGACCACTTATGCGGTCCTCAAGACCGATTCTGCGGTCAAAATCTGCTTATGCGGTGTAACGACCCGACCCGTCGTTTTAGAAAATTACGCCCCAATCCCTAATTTAACTGTTCCCCTAAGTTCATTTCTGCTATGGTGGGTTGCCGGGAGAGTCGGTTCTGAAAATTTGAGCATTTTGGGACACTTAGTCCCTAAATAAGAGCTTTGAAGCTAGAAAATGGCCCGTAGCCGGAACAGTGTTAAGACGATCTCGGAACGGAAATTCGATGGTTCCATTAGCTCCGTTAGGTGATTTCGGGATTGGGAGCGCGTTCGGAATGTATTTTGGAGGTCCGTAGCTCAATTAGGCTTGAAATGCCGAAGGTTGAAATTTTGGTGAATCCGAACGATAGGTGAGATTTTGATCCGGGGGTCGGAATGGAATTACGACAATTTCTATAGCTTCGTTATGTGATTTTGGATATGTCCGCAAATTTTCAGGTCATTTGGACGTCGTTTGGCCGGGTTTTGGATTGAATGTTAGTTTTGTAAGTTTTGAAGAAACTTAGGCTTGAATCGATATGATTTATGGGTTTTGATGTTGTTAGACGTGTTTTTATGATTGGAATAAGTTCGTATCGTGTTTTGGAGTATGTTGGTGGTTTTCGTTGGGGTCCCGGGAGCCTCGGGATGAATTCGGACCATCAAGCGGGCAATTGGAACTTTGAAATTTCTGCAGAAAATGCAGCAGCAGTGCAGCAGACGTTAAGCCTACGCGTTCGCGTGGAAATGGCCGCGTTCGCGTAGGCATGGTAGGGCAAAGCATCGCGTTCGCGTCCCTTGAGTCGCGATCACGTAGAAGGGAAAGAGGAAGCACCGCGTTCGCGTCCCAGGTGTCGCGTACGCGTAGAAGAAAAAGATGGTCGACTGGAAGGTTGTTCTTCGCGAACGCGTGGGTGTCGTCGCGTTCGCGATGAGGAAGGGAAATTGTTCTTCGCGAACGCGTGGGTTACTTCGCGTTTGCGTAGAAGAAGTTGGACTGTTCATCGCGAACGCGTGAACAGTAACGCGAACGCGATGAGCAATGGGGTCTGGCAGTGAGCTTAAGTTCAGAACATAACACCCGCGACCCCCATACACAAAGACGCCATTTTTGAGCTCCAAGAGAGGATTTTGAAGGGGAAACGTTGGGATATCATCGGGAAATCATCGGGGTAAGTTTCTTGACCTTAATTCGTTGGTTTATCATGAAATCCGTGATTATTTCACTGAAATTGGAAGATTAAAGGTGGGTTTGAGCCCTAGGCCTAAATGTTAGAAAATCTTTGATTTGAGTGGGCAAATAGAGTCCGATTTTGGTAAATTTTATATGCCTAGACTCGTATGGAGATAAGGAACCCGAAAATATAATTTTCGTGATTTTTCGATAAGCGTACCAAAAGTCGGGTTTTGGCAACTTGTGGGTTTTGGTGTATTTTGAGTTATTTTGATTGGGTAATGCCCAATTGGCCTATTTTGATGTGATTCTATTGATTTTTATCAGATTCTACACTTGTGGAGGCCGACATTCGTGGCAAGAGGGTTATTGCTTAGCGGTTTTGTACCGAAATTGAGGTAAGTGGCTTGTCTAACTTCGTGTGGGGGACTTTCACCCCTAGGATATTATTGTGATACTTTAAATGCCTTGTACGTGAGGTGACGGGCGTGTACATGCGCTGGTTGTTGAACACATACTTTACTCAAAATGTTCAATGAGTGATATTCCTGTTCTTAGTTGTTAAATTCGATATTCCTACCCGGTAGTAGTTAGAAAGGCATGATTAGATAGAATCTAACTGTCTACTTGCTTAATTGACTTACTTGAGTTTTCTTGGTAATCGCTGGCGCTGTTCATCGGCGAAGTTATCATTAGGCATATTATACTTCTCTCGGTGTATTCCTTTACTTGATATGGTTATGGACTACGGGTTCGATTCCCGAGATCCTGAGATTATTGAAATATGGTCTACGTTTCTCAGTAGGGCCCTGACCTTCCTCGTCACTACTCCATCGAGGTTAGGCTTGGCACTTACTGAGTACCGCCGTGGTGTACTCATGCTACTCTTCTGCACACTTTTGTTGTGCAGATCCAGGTACATCAGAGCAAGCTCGTACTAGGTGATTCCGCAGCTTTCTGGGAGACTTCGAGGTATGATCCGCTACGTCCGCGGATCCGGAGGCTTCCCTTCTATTCTAGTAGTACTAGTTGACATTTTTCTTCATGTCGTTGTTAGATACTCTTTACACATAGAGCCACAGTTGTATTTCTCTTTTAGTCCGTGTTACCGTGGGGTTCCGGATCTTGGTAGTGTTTTATTTATTGTGTGACGGATGTATGTGCCAAGCGGCACGGATTACATATCTTTTATGTTATTTTCCGTTGTTTCTTATTTAAGTATTTATAACTTATAGATTCCGCAACGTGTTAGGCTTACCTAGTCGTGGGGACTGGGTGCCATCACGACATGTTCACAATTGGTGAACTAGGGTCGTGAC
Organism: Nicotiana noctiflora; assembly: GCA_032618575.1. Lineage (NCBI taxonomy): Eukaryota > Viridiplantae > Streptophyta > Magnoliopsida > Solanales > Solanaceae > Nicotiana > Nicotiana noctiflora. The sequence goes on from JASVEL010006928.1 coordinate 20,436, forward strand.
AAGTTGGTATCAGAGCTCTAGGTTCATAGGAGTCACGGGACACAGACCGGTTACTTAGAGTCTCGCTGATCGATACGGAGATGTCTGTATTTATCTACGAGGGGCTATGTAACTGTTTAGGAAACTCTTCATTTCTTTTGGATTCCTTGTCGTGCGACATTTTTGGCATCAAAAAAATCTAAACTACTGCTTTCTATTCTCTCACAGATGGTGAGGACACGAGCTAACCGCGATGATCAGGTACCCGCGCCCCCTGTTGCTGCCGTCAGAGGCCGGGGCCGAGGTAGAGGACGAAGACGCGCCCGAGGTGCAGCCACAGCACCATCGCGCGCTGCCGCTGAGGTGCCACCGGTAGACCAGGTTGGAGCGCAAGCACCTGGTACACCGACTACAGCTGCTACTACTCCAGCACTACAGGAGACCCTGGCTCAGTTCATGAGCATGTATACCACTTTAGCCCAGGCAGGACTGCTTCCTCTTGTTGCAGCTACATCTCAGGCCGGGGGAGGGGCCCAGACTCCCGCAGCCGTTACACCGGAGCAGCGTGTGCCAGTGGGACAGGTTCAAGATGTTTTGGTTATGCCTCCTGCCGCTCCAGCACAACCCGGAGGTGGACCAGCTGCCTCTGAGGACGAGCAACGTAGATTGGAGAGGTTCAAGAAATATGACCCTCCGGTGTTTAGTGGTTTGGCTTCAGATGATGCATTGGGTATCCTAGAGGAGTGTCATCGTATTCTTTCTACCATGGGGATTGTGGAGACCAGCGGGGTTTCCTTCACTACGTTTCAGTTTCGTGGGACCGCTTATGATTGGTGGCGCACGTATGAGTTGGATAGTCCGGAGGAGTCCGCTTCGTTGACCTGGACGCAGTTTTCAAATCTGTTTTTGACGGAGTTTGTTCCCCAGAGCCTTAGGGATTCTTGGCGCTCGGAGTTTGAGAGATTGCGACAGGGCTCCATGTCAGTATCGGAGTATGCTATCAGTTTCACCCGTCTAGCCAGGCATGCACCGGCTTTGGTAGCCACGGTTCGGGAGCGAGTGCGGAGATTTATTGAGGGCCTTGTTCCGCCTATCCGATCCAGCATGGCCAGAGAGCTTGAGACAGATATATCTTATCAGCAGGCAGTTAACATTGCCAAGAGGATCGAGAGTATGCTCCCTAGAGAGCGGAGGGAGAGAGAGGCCAAGAGGTCTCGTGAGTCGGGTCATTTCTCTGGTGCCCGCACTTCATCAGCCGGTCGTTTTGGCAGGGGTTATTCCGGTCGACCAGTTCACTCGGCATTGCCCGCAGCCGGTAGTACTCCAGGCCTTCCAGCATCTCAGGAGCCTTATTATGCTCCCCCAGTTTCCAGTGCACCTCCTGCGCGGGGTCCGTCCAGGGGTCAGACTAGTGGGGGTGAGGCCGGTCAGTCACAGCCACCGCGTCCTCCCAGAGCTTGTTTTGAGTGCGGGGATACTCGCCACCTGGTTAGGGAGTGCCCCAGGCGCAGGAGAGGAGCCCCTCATCGGTCATCACGGCATTCGCGTGGTTCTCAGGGCCGGCGAGCTATCATTCCGGCCCCAGCCGCCACTCCACCGCCCGACCATCCAGTGCGGGGGTCAGGGTTCCCGAGGCCGCCCTCGAGAGGGGGGACAGGCCAGATTCTATGCTATTCCCGATCGCGTTGCGGCTGTTGCATCTGATTCTGTTATCACAGGTATTATTATGGTTAGTCACAGGGAGGCATCGGTTCTATTCAACCTCGGTTCCACTTTTTCATATGTGTCTTCTTACTTTGCTTCTCATCCGGGTGTGCCTCGGGATTCTTTGAGTGCCCCCATTTATGTTTCCACTCCGGTGGGTGATTCTTTGGTTGTGGACCGCGTATATCGGTCGTGTTTGATTACCATTTGTGATTTTGAGACCAGAGCGGATCTATTGCTGCTTGGGATGGTCGATTTTGATATTATTCTGGGCATGGACCGGTTGTCGCCCCATTATGCTATTCTTGATTGTCACGCCAAGACCGTGACGCTGGCTATGCCAGGCATTCCACGTATTGAGTGGAGTGGTACTCTAGATCACACCCCTAGCCGTGTTATTTCTTTTCTCGGAGCTCAGCGTATGGTTGAGAAGGGGTGTGCTGCTTATCTAGCCTATGTGCGGGACGTCAGTATTGACCCTCCCTCTATTGATTCTGTTCCTGTGGTACGTGACTTTGCTGATGTATTTCCAGCTGATCTTCCCGGCATGCCGCCTGACAGAGACATTGACTTTGCTATTGACTTGTTGCCGGGCACTCAGCCCATTTCTATTCCACCGTACCGTATGGCTCCTCCCGAATTAAAGGAGTTGAAGGATCAGTTACAGGAGTTATTGGGCAAGGGTTTTATTCGACCCGGTGTTTCGCCTTGGGGTGCTCTTGTATTGTTTGTGAAGAAAAAGGACGGTTCTATGCGTATGTGTATTGACTATCGTCAGCTGAACAAGGTTACAGTGAAGAACCGGTATCCTTTGCCCCGTATTGATGATTTATTTGACCGACTACAGGGCGCACAGGTGTTTTCGAAGATTGATTTGCGCTCTGGGTATCACCAGCTGAAGATTCGGGAGCCAGATATCCCGAAGACTGCCTTCAGGACCCGGTATGGTCACTATGAGTTCCTCGTGATGTCTTTTGGGTTGACTAATGCTCCAGCAGCATTTATGCATTTGATGCACAGTGTGTTCAGGCCTTATCCGGACTCGTTCGTGATTGTCTTCATTGATGATATTCTAGTATATTCTCGGAGCCGGGAAGAGCACGAGCAGCATTTGAGGATAGTGCTTCAGATCCTGAGGGAGAAGCAGCTTTATGCCAAGTACTCTAAATGTGAATTCTGGTTGAGTTCAGTGGCATTTTTGGGCCACGTGGTATCGAGTGATGGTATTCGAGTAGATCCGAGGAAGGTGGAGGCCGTGCAGAGTTGGCCCAGACCCTCCTCCGCTACTGAGATTCGCAGTTTCCTTGGTTTGGCGGGCTACTACCGTCGTTTCGTAGAGGGGTTCTCTTCGATTGCAGCACCTATGACTAGATTGACCCAAAAGGGTGCCCCTTTTCAGGTGGACAGACGAGTGTGAGGCGAGCTTTCAGAAGCTCAAGACAGCTTTGACTTCGGCCCCTATATTGATGTTGCCTACAGGTTCGGGGTCCTATACCGTATATTGTGATGCCTCACGAGTTGGACTCGGTGCGGTATTGATGCAGGACGGTAGGGTGATTGCCTACGCGTCGAGACAGCCGAAGGTGCATGAGAAGAATTACCCTGTTCATGATTTGGAGCTAGCTGCCATTGTTCACGCCTTGAAAATTTGGCGTCATTATTTATATGGGGTTCCTTGTGAGATCTACACTGATCACCGGAGCTTGCAGCACTTGCTTAAGCAGAAGGACCTGAATATGCGTCAGAGGAGATGGTTGGAACTACCGAAGGACTATGATATTACTATTCTCTATCATCCGGGCAAGGCTAATGTGGTTGCTGATGCCTTGAGTCGTCGGGCAGAGAGTTTGGGGAGTTTGGCGTATCTACCAGCTTCGGAGAGGCCTATGGCGATGGATGTTCAGGCTTTGGCCAGGCAGTTGGTTAGACCTGGATCTTTCGGAGCCCAGCCGGGTTCTAGCTTGTGTGGTTTCTCGGTCTTCTCTATTTGACCGCATCGGGGAGCGTCAGTTCGACGACCCTCATTTGCTTGTCCTTCAGGATAGAGTTCGGCGTGGTGATGCTCGAGATGTTACCATCGGGGATGATGGAGTTATGAGGATGCAGGGGCGTATCCGTGTGCCCAATGTAGATGATCTTCGAGAGCTGATTCTAGCAGAGGCCCATAGTTCGCGGTATTCCATCCATCCGGGTGCCGCGAAGATGTATCGGGACTTGAAACAGCATTACTGGTGGAGGCGGATGAAGAGGGATATAGTTGATTATGTTTCTAGATGCCTCAACTGCCAGCAGGTGAAGTATGAGCATCAGCGCCCGGGTGGATTGATGCAGCGGATTGAGATTCCAGAATGGAAATGGGAACGCATCACCATGGACTTTGTATCCGGGCTTCCACGGACTGTTATGAAGTATGATTCTATTTGGGTTATTGTGGATCGGCTGACCAAGTCCGCCCATTTTATACCGGTGAGCACTACTTATTCATCGGAGCGACCGGCGGAGATCTATATCAAGGAGATAGTTCGGCTGCATGGTATTCCAGTTTCCATCATTTCAGATAGAGGCACTCGGTTCACTTCACGGTTCTGGAGAGCTGTACAGCAGGAGTTAGGTACTCGGGTGGAGCTGAGCACAGCATTTCACCCCCAGACTGATGGGCAGTCCGAGCGCACTATTCAGATTTTGGAGGATATGCTCCGTGCGTGCGTGATTGAGTTTGGAGGTTCATGGGATCACTTGTTGCCACTGGCGGAGTTTGCTTATAACAACAACTACCAGTCTAGTATTCAGATGGCACCGTACGAGGCCCTATATGGTAGGAGGTGCGGGTCTCCCGTGGGTTGGTTTGAGCCGGGCGAGGCCAGGTTGCTAGGTACTGATATGGTTCAGGAGGCTATGGACAAGGTCAAGGTGATTCAGGACAGACTTCGTGCGGCCCAGTCTAGACAGAAGAGTTATGCGGACAAGAAGGTTCGCGATGTGGCTTTTATGGTGGGTGAGCGGGTTCTGCTTCGAGTCTCGCCCATGAAGGGCGTTATGAGGTTTGGGAAGAAAGGGAAGCCGAGTCCTAGATTTATTGGCCCTTTTGAGATTTTGAGGCGTGTTGGGGAGGTTTCTTATGAGTTGGCCTTACCTCCCAGCCTAGCCGGAGTTCACCCCGTATTTCATGTCTCCATGCTCCGGAGATACCAGGGTGACCCGTCGCATGTGTTGGATTTCACATCTGTTCAGCTAGACAAAGATCTGTCTTATGTTGAGGAGCCAGTAGCCATTCTAGACAGGCAAGTCAGAAAGCTAAGGTCAAAGAACATCGCTTCGGTAAAGGTTCAGTGGCGGGGCCAGCCGGTCGAGGAGGCGACTTGGGAGACCGAACAGGATATGCGCAGCCAGTACCCTCATCTTTTCACTACTCCGGGTATGTTTTCTATGCTCGTTCGAGGACGAACGAATCTTTAAGTGTGGGAAGATGTAACGACCCGACCGGTCGTTTTAGAAAATTACGCCCCAATCCCTAATTTAACTGTTCCCCTAAGTTCATTTCTGCTATTGTGGGTTGTCGGGAGAGTCGGTTCCGAAAATTTGAGCATTTTGGGACACTTAGTCCCTAAATAAGAGCTTTGAAGCTAGAAAATGGTCCGTAGCCGGCAGTGTTAAGACGATCTCGGAACGGAAATCCGATGGTTCCATTAGCTCCGTTAGGTGATTTCGGGATTGGGAGCGCGTTCGGAATGTATTTTGGAGGTCCGTAGCTCAATTAGGCTTGAAATGCCGAAGGTTGAAATTTTGGTGAATCCGAACGATAGGTGAGATTTTGATCCGGGGTCGGAATGGAATTCCGACAATTTCTGTAGCTTCGTTATGTGATTTTGGATATGTCCGCAAATTTTCAGGTCATTTGGACGTCGTTTGGCCGGGTTTTGGATTGAATGTTAGTTTTGTAAGTTTTGAAGAAACTTAGGCTTGAATCGATATGATTTATGGGTTTTGATGTTGTTAGACATGTTTTTATGATTGGAATAAGTTCGTATCGTGTTTTGGAGTATGTTGGTGGTTTTCGTTGGGGTCCCGGAGGCCTCGGGATGAATTCGGACCATCATCCGGCACTTTGGGGCATGAAAAATCTGCAGAAAAACTGCAGATCACTGGGCAAGATTTAAGCCATCGCGTTCGCGTAGGCTGGCCGCGTTCGCGTAGGCATGGTAGGGCAAAGCATCGCGTTCGCGTCCCTTGAGTCGTGATCGCGTAGAAGGGAAAGAGGAAGCACCGCGTTCGCGTCCCAGGTGTCGCGTACGCGTAGAAGAAAAAATGGTCGACTGGAAGGTTGTTCTTCGCGAACGCGTGGGTGTCGTCGCGTTCGCGATGAGGAAGGGAAATTGTTCTTCGCGAACGCGTGGGTTACTTCGCGTTTGCGTAGAAGAAGTTGGACTGTTCATCGCGAACGCGTGAACAGTAACGCGAACGCGATGAGCAATGGGGTCTGGCAGTGAGCTTAAGTTCAGAACATAACACCCGCGACCCCCATACACAAAGACGCCATTTTTGAGCTCCAAGAGAGGATTTTGAAGGGGAAACGTTGGGATATATCGGGAAATCATCGGGGGTAAGTTTCTTGACCTTAATTCGTTGGTTTATCATGAAATCCGTGATTATTTCACTGAAATTGGAAGATTAAAGGTGGGTTTGAGCCCTAGGCCTAAATGTTAGAAAATCTCTGATTTGAGTGGGCAAATAGAGTCCGATTTTGGTAAATTTTATATGCCTAGACTCGTATGGAGATAAGGAACCCGAAAATATAATTTTCGTGATTTTTCGATAAGCGTACCGAAAGTCGGGTTTTGGCAACTTGTGGGTTTTGGTGTATTTTGAGTTATTTTGATTGGGTAATGCCCAATTGGCCTATTTTGATGTGATTCTATTGATTTTTATCAGATTCTACACTTGTGGAGGCCGACATTCGTGGCAAGAGGGTTATTGCTTAGCGGTTTTGTACCGGAATTGAGGTAAGTGGCTTGTCTAACTTCGTGTGGGGGACTTTCACCCCTAGGATATTATTGTGATACTTTAAATGCCTTGTACGTGAGGTGACGGGCGTGTACATGCGTTGGTTGTTGAACACATACTTTAATCAAAATGTTCAATGAGTGATATTACTGTTTTTAACTGTTAAATTCGATATTCCTACCCGGTAGTAGTTATAAAAGAACAGTTAGATAGAATCTAACTGTCCAGTTGCTTAATTGACTTACTTGAGTTTTCTTGGTAATCGCTGGCGCTGTTCATCGACGAAGTTATCATTAGGCATATTATACTTCTCTCTGTGTATTCCTTTACTTGCTGTGAAATATGGACTACGGGTTCGATTCCCGAGATCCTGAGTTATTAGTAGGGACTACGAGTTCCAGTAGGGCCCTGACCTTCCTCGTCACTACTCCATCGAGGTTAGGCTTGGCACTTACTGAGTACCGCCGTGGTGTACTCATGCTACTCTTCTGCACACTTTTGTTGTGCAGATCCAGGTACATCAGAGCAGGTTCGTACTAGGTGATTCTGCAGCTTTCTGGGAGACTTCGAGGTATGATCTGCTACGTCCGCGGATCCGGAGGCTTCACTTCTATTCTAGTATTACTAGTTGACATTTTTCTTCATTTCGTTGTTAGATACTCTTTACACATAGAGCCACAGTTGCATTTCTCTTTTAGTCCGTGTTACCGTGGGGTTCCGGATCTTGGTAGTGTTTTATTTATTGTGTGACGGATGTATGTGCCAAGCGGCACGGATTACATATCTTTTATGTTATTTTCCGCTGTTTCTTATTTAAGTATTTATAACTTATAGATTCCGCAACGTGTTAGGCTTACCTAGTCGTGGGGACTGGGTGCCATCACGACATGTTCACAATTGGTGAACTAGGGTCGTGACATGCGGTGTCCGCTTTTGTGGGAAGAGTTCCGCTTCTACGGAATATGCCGACCATCCCCCCCCTCTTGCGACATCACAACCGTTTTTGCGGCTCCTTTTCCGCAAATGCAAAAATACCAGAAGCCAGAAGAACAGACCTGCTACATGCTTCCAAAATTCCCGTTTAACCACCCGAAATTACACCGAGGCCCACGGGAACTCAACCAAAGGCACTAACACATTCTAAAACCTTGTTCAAACTTTCTCCAATCCTCAAGACATGTCAAATAATGTTAAAACTATTAAATCACATCGAATTCAAGCCTAAATTTCTCCAAAACTTCCGCAATACGCATTCAATCAAAAACCCGACCAAACGACATCCAAATGACCTAAAACTCTGCAGACATACTCAAAATCACCTAACAAACTTACTTCAACTCTCGGAATTCCATTCCAACACTCGGATCAAAATCTCACCTATCAACCGGAATTCGCCAAAATTCAAACTTCGCTAATGCAAGCCTAATTCTATACCGGTCCTCCAAATTCAATTCTGATCGCACTTCTAAGTCACAAATCATCCCCAGAAGCTAACCAAATAATTCACATCCGAGCCCTCTAACAATACAGTCAACTTCCGGTTGACTTTTCTAAAACAAACATTCTTCTAAGAAGCTAAGTGCCTCATTTCCAACTAAAACTGACTCAATTCCACCTGATCGACTTAAATACTAATATTGAAACATAAAGCAACACAACATCAAGAAAACGGGGCAGTAACTCACGTGACGATGGACCGGGTCATCACATCCTCCCCGACTAAAACAAATGCTCGTCCTCGAGTGGGTCGAGAAACAAACCTAGAGTCTCAAATAAGTAAGGATATCTGTTCTGTATCTCCCACTCGGTCTCCCAAGAAGCCTCCTCCACGGGTCAAACTCTCCACTACACCTTCAGCGAAGCTATATCTTTCGACCTCAACCTCCAAACCTGATGACCCAAAATAGACACTGGCACCACATCATAGGTCAAATCATCATCCAACTGCACTGTACTGAATTCCAACACATGAGATGGGTCCCCAACATACTTTCGGACCATAGACACATGAAATACTGGGTGAACACCCGACAAGCTGGGTGGAAAAGCAAGCATGTAGGCCATATCCCCAATCATCCTAAGTACCTCAAAAGGGCCAATGAACCTCAAACTCAGTTTCACATTCTTCTCGAACCGCATGATGCCCTTCATAGGCGAAACCTTTAGCAAGACCTTCTCGCCCACATATAAGATACATCTCGGACCTTCCGGTCCGCATAAATCTTCTGATGCGACTGAGCTGTACGAAGCCTCTCCTGAATCACTTTCACCTTATCTAAGGAATCCTGGACAAACTCTATCCCCAACAACCTAGCCTTGCTAGGCTCAAACCAAACAACCGAAGATCTACATTGTCTCCCATATAAGGCCTCATATGGCGCCATTTAAATGTTATATTGATAGTTGTTGTTGTAAGGAAACTTTGCAATAGGCAAGAAATCATCCCAGAACCTCCAAAGTCAATAACACATGCACGCAACATGTCCTCCAATATCTGAATGGTACGCTCGGACTGCCCGTTTGTCTGAGGGTGAAACGAGTGCTCAGCTCTACCTGTGTACCCAACTGTCATTGAAAAGTCCTCTAGAACTGAGAAGTGAACTGAGTACCCCTATCTGATATAATGGAAACTGGGACCCTATGCAACCGTACAATATCTCGGATGAAAATCTCTGCTAACCGCTTTGAAGAATAGGTAGAACAAATCAGGATGAAGTGTGCAGACTTGGTCAGCCGATCCACAATCACTCAAATCGATCCAACTTCCTCGTTTTGCGAGGGAGGCCAATCACAAAATCTATAGTAATCCTCTCCCATTTCCACCCGGGAATATCCATACGCTGAAGTACACCACTAGGTCTCTAGCTCATACTTCACCTGCTGATAGTTGAGACACCGAGCTACTTGACTCACAATATCCTTCTTCATTCTCCTCAACTAGTAATGTTGTCTCAGATCCTGATACATCTTCGCGGCACCTGGATGAATAGAGTACCGCAAGCTGTGGGCCTCCTCCAATATCAAATCCTGAAGCCCATCCATATTGGGCACCCAAATTCGGCCTTGTATTCTCAACACACCATCAATATCAATGGTCACATCCCTGGCATTATCATGCGGAACTCTGTCCTTAAGGACAAGAAAATATGGATCATCATACTGGCGCTCTTTAATGCGGTCATACAAGGAAGACCAAGATACCACACAAGCAACACCCGACTAGGCTCCGAAATATCTAGCCTTGCCATCTGATTAGCCAAATCTTGAACATCAACTGCAAAGGGCCTCTCCCAACAGGAATGTACGCCAAGCAACCCATGCTCACTGCCTTTCGGCTTAAAGCATCGGCAACCACAATGGCCTTCATCAGGTGATACAAAATGGTAATGTCATAATCCTTGAGCAACTCAAGCCACCTTTGCTACCTCAAATTTAGATCCTTTTGTTTGGACAAGTGCTGAAGGTTGCGATGATCGGTATACACCTCACAAGATACACCATATAAGTAGTGCCTTCAAATCTTCAAAGCATGAACTATGGCAGCCAACTCCAAATCATGAACGGGGTAGTTCTTATCATGAAGCTTTAACTAACAAGAAGCATATGCAATAATCATGTATCAACACACATCCAATCCCAACTCTCGAAGCATCACAATACACGGTATAAGAACCTGAAGTTGATGACAAGACTAACAGTGGAGCTTTGGTCAAAGCTGTCTTGAGCTTGTGAAAGCTCTCCTCGCACTCATCCGACCATACAAATGGTGTACCCTTCTGCATCAACTTGGTCAAGGACGAAGCAATAGATGAAAAACCCTGGACAAACCGGCAATAATACCCTTCCAACCCGATGAAACTCTAAATCTCCGTGGCTAAGGATAGTATAGGCCAACTCTGCACTACCTCTATCGTCTTTGGGTCAACCTGAATACCATCACTAGACACCACGTGTCCCAGAAAAGCCATAGACCCAAGCCAGAACTCACACTTAGAGAACTTTGGATAAAGCTTCTCCTCCCTCAACCTCTGTAACACTACACTCAAATGCTGAGCATGCTCCTTCTAGCTACACGAGTACACCAGGATGTCATCAATAAAAATAATCACAAAGGAATCCAAATACGGCCAGAACACGTTGGTCATCAAATGCAAGAACGTGGCTGGGGCATTGGTCAGGCCAAAAGACATAACTAGAAACTTATAATGCCTATATCTCGTCCTCAAAGTTGTCTTCATAATATCAGAATCCCTAATCTTCAGCTGGTGATAGCCTGAGCAAAGATCAATCTTCAAGAATACCCTCGCTCCCTGGAGCTGATCAAACAAACCATCAATGCGTGATAGAGGATAATTGTTCTTCACTGTCACCTTGCTCAACTTCCTGTAATTATATACATCATCATCGTGCCATCTTTTTTCTTGACAAAAAAGACCGGTGCACCCCACGGTAACACACTCAGGCGAATGAACCCCTTATCTAGGAGTTCCTAAAGCTTCTCCTTCAATTCATTTAACTCAGTCGGTGCCATGCGATAAGGAGGAATAGAGCTGGTTTGAGTGCCTGGCACCAGATCAATACCAAAATCAATCTCCCTGTCCGGCGATATGCTTAGCAGGTCTACTAGGAACACATCAGGAAAATCTCTCACAACGGGAACCGAATCAAGACTAGGAGTCTCAGCTCCAACATCCCGCACAAATGCCAAATATGATAAACATCCCTTCCCAACTATGTGATGGGCCTTTAAGAAAGAGATTACCCTGCTTGGTACATAATCGGTGAAACCATGCCACTCAACTCTCGAAACACTTGGCACAGCCACGTAACTATCTTTGCATGACAGTCTAAAATAGCATGACACGGAGAAAACCAGTCCATGCCCAGAATAATATCGAAGTCTACCATGCTCAAAAGCAACAAATCAACTTGGGTCTCCAGACCCCTAATAGTAACAAGATAGGACCGATACACATGGTCCATAACAATAGTATCACCTACCGGGGTAGATACATGCACATGTTACGCAAGACACCTTCCGGTCGTACCTATATGCTGGGCAAAATATGAAGACACATAAGAGTATATAGATCCAGGATCAAATAAAATAGAAGCATCCCTGTGGCATACTGAGATAATACCTGTAATAACGACATCAAATGTAATGGCGTCCCTCCAGTCTGGAATCGCATAGAATCGAGCCTGACCACCACTAGGTCGATCTCCACCCCTAGGGAAGCCCCTAGCTGCCTGACCCCCACCCCTACCTGGCTGGGATGGTTCTGAAGTAGATGGAGTAGAAGAGGAGGGTTGATCCCTCTGCTGACACCGACCAACCACTGCGAAGACGTGGACATTGTCTCCTCATGTGGCCAAACTCACCACACCCATATGTCACGACCCCTATCCCAATCGTGATGGCACCCAACATAACTGCTAGGCAAGACCGACCATTTACACTCTTAACCCGAGCATGAAGCTCAAACCAATTAATTATTAACAACAGCTATGAAGCCAAAGGTTTTAGCTGATAAATAGAAATAAGCCATACAATCACCCAAAGACCTGGGGTCATGAGTCTAGAGTCTCTAACAATATAGAGTAATAAGAATCCAATACTACAATTGTTCAAAACTGAATAAATAATAATTAGGAAATGGGGAAAGAGACGGGTCTTGCAAACGTCAAGCAGCTACCTCAACAACTCCAATAAAACTCTGAAGCAGCAATTAGCTCAGCTAAGCTTCCAAAATACCTGAATCTGCACACATGGTGCAGGGAGTAAATAGAGTACATCCAACTCAGTAGTAATAAAAGTACATAATGCTGAGAGGAAAGAAACCACGCAAGAGCACTATCTCATGCTATAAAATACAGAACAACACTTTTTAGACAGCAATACTTTTATGAAAATCCTTTATAATATATCTGGCTCAGTTTAAAACCTCTTTTGAAAACATCTATTTCTTTCATTATTGACAGTTAAGTACATCAATATGATATCAAGTGGTGCAAGTCCGCACCCAAATCAGCCCCTCGGACTCAACACTCCTTTAGCAATTTACACCAGGGTATCTGGTCATCAAGGCACGTAGTACATGTATGCTAATATTAATGTTTGAGTGCTAGTTCAAGCCACGTAATACAACCAGAAGCATGCACATGACGTTGCGCCTGA
>JASVEL010006929.1:0-98708 GCA_032618575.1 Nicotiana noctiflora
TGAATCTTCTATGGTCAACAAGGTAACAAATGGATACCAAACAAGATGATGGTGCTTCTAAGCAGGTGGAGTTTGAGGGAAAATTTATTTTTCCTACACAAGAAGCAGATGAGGAAATAAATGAAGATTATCCTCTTGAGGGAGAGCCAGTAGAGGAGATTCCAACTCAGGAACCTTAACAACAACTTGAATCAACAGCAACCAGCATGCCAAAAAGGAAAATAATGAAACTTGTTCGTCTTATAGAGACAGTTGCTTGTGCAACCGCAATTGCAATTGATGATGTTCCTATCACTTATAAAGACGCAGTCCAAAGTCCAGAAGAAGATAAGTGGAGGATTGCCATGAATGATGAAATACAGTCCCTTCATCAGAATCATACATGGAGATTGGCCAATCTCCCGAAGGGAAAGAAAGCAATTGGGTGCAAATGAGTATTTGCAAAGAAGGAAGGATTTCCTAACCAAGTAAATGTTCGCTACAAAGCAAGGTTGATGGCCAAAGGATATGCTCAAAAGGAGGGAATTGATTACAATGAAGTATTTTCTCTAGTTGTAAAACATTCCTCCATTCGAATTATGTTGGCTTTGGTAGCACAGTTGGATTTGGAACTAGTTCAGATGGATGTAAAAACTGCATTTTTACATGGAAACTTGGAAGAGGAAATCTATATGACTCAACCAGAAGGATTCAAAGTTGCTGGTAAGGAAAATATGGTGTGATACAAACTTGAAAAATCATTGTACAGGTTTAAACAATCTTCTAGACAATGGTTCAAGCGATTTGATAAGTTTATGTTGCAGCAAGGGTACAAGAGAAGCAAATACGATCACTGTGTGTATTTGCGCAAGCTTAAAGATGGTTCCTTTATATATCTTCTCCTATATGTTGATGATATGTTGATAGCTTCCAAGAATTTGGAAGAAATTGATATGTTGAAGATTCAACTGAATAAGGAGTTCGAGATGAAGGATCTGGGTGAGGCGAATAAAATTCTTGGCATGGAGATAATAAGAGATAGACGTTCAAAGAAACTCTGTTTATCTCAGAAAGAATATTTGAAGAGAGTACTACAACGTTTTGGCATAGATGACAAGATTAAGCCAGTTAGTACTCCACTTGCTCCCCATTTTAAGCTAAGTACTACTATGTCACCATTGGATGAAGATGAACGAGAGTATATGTCAAAGGTACCATACGCAAATGTTGTTGGTAGCTTGATGTATGAAATGGTCTATACGAGACCTGACATTTCACAAGCTGTTGGAATTATTAGCATATATATGCACAATCCAGAAAAGGAGCATTGACAAGCTGTGAAGTGGATTCTGCGGTATATTCATAATACTATAGATGTTGGGTTAGTTTTTGAGCAGGAAGACAATCAGTCTGTAGTTGGATATTGTGATTCGGATTTTGCGGGTGATCTAGACAAATGAAGATCAATTACTGGTTATGTCACACCTCCTTTTGGCGCGCCCGCTACCCCGGGGGTAGGAGCGCAAGGGAGTTGCTTTGTCTACAACAGAGGCAAAGTACATGGCTATTACAGAGGCTGTGAAGGAGGCAATTTGGCTTCAAGGATTGCTAAAGGAGCTTGGTGTTGAACAAAAGGTATCACAATTTTTTGTGATAGTCAAAGTGCTATTCAATTAGCGAAGAACCAAGTTTATCATGCAAGGACGAAGCACATTGATGTTCGGTATCATTTCGTACGATAAATCATAGAAGAAGGTGGAGTCACGGTGAAGAAAATTCATACTACGGAGAATCCTGCTGATATGCTGACAAAGGTGGTGACTGCGATCAAGTTTCAACATTGTTTGGATTTGATCAACATTGTTGAACACCGAAGATTGAAGATGAAGACACAACCAAAATTTGTTATAGAGAGAAAATTGAAGATGTGAAATTTTTGCCAAGGTGGAGATTTGTTGAATTTGGCAAAGATTTTGTCCCACATCGGTCGGGAATTTGATTTGGGGGTTTTTCCCCTTATAAAAGAAGGCCTAATGTTTAGGATTTAAACACACATCTCATTTGCCTTCTTATCTTCTTAAGACATTTGTATCTTCTCTCTTTAGTATTATTTCACTTGTATTTTGGAGTGGAATAAAATATTGGTCGTGTCCGAGGAGTAGGCAAAATTAGCCGAACCTCGTAAATTTTGGTGTTCCTTTTATTATTGCTTTATTGTCTTATATATTGTTTCGTGGCTGCCATAATTTTTGGTATAGTAGTTGTGACTCATTCACACTATATACATTTGGCTTCCGCAACAATATATTGATAATAATTGAATTAAATAGTGATGAGTATTTTGGAAATCTAATTAAAGACTAGTTGTTTTAAACATAATATACATTCTTGGACTTAACAAAATAAATTTACCAATCAAACAAGAGTTTAATGGTAAAGAACTAGATTATAATTAAGGCAAAAAAAAAAAAAAAACTATGAACTAACAAATGATGAACATGTAACATATCGTGTACTTCACATTAGATATATGTGTATGTGATGATGATAATAAATTTTTAATATGTATTTTTAAAGTTCATTTGGTTCGATTTCTATATTTTGTTTAAAATTGAAATCAAATCAAATTTAGTTGGTTTTTATAATTCAGAATTAAAACTAAATCAAACTAAAAAATCATCGATTTTTTACGGGTTTGACAGTTTTTTGTTTGGTTTATTTTTTTTATATAAATAATCATATATACTTCATGTGGTGCAGTTTAAAATAAGGGCTTTATTTAAAGCAAGTGTTGGACGATAGAAATATTTTGGTGCCAAAATATTAACGACGAATAAATTTATTCTGTGTATGATGTTTAATGTGTTTGTTCGATTCCCAAAGAATTTATTTGAAAAATGTTGTATAAGAATGTCCATAAACACAAAAAGAATACTTATAATAAGAAAAAAAAATACCGTGGAAAATTTCCAAAAAGAAGAGTATGCTCTATGGGTGGGCATATATCGGGTAAAACCGATAATCCGGACCGTTAATTCTTTATTGGGTTATCGGTATTGGGTTATTGGGTTAACGGTTCGGTAACAAGGGGTAAAAAAAATTTTTTATTGGGTTATCGGTTCGGTCTCGGTTTGCATTTTTGTTATTGGATAAAAACCGATAACCCAATAAGAATGAAGTAATTCATTAATCTACCTTTAAGTATATACTAGGGTTTTATTTTATTAATTGTCTTCCCTCTTCAGTTCACTGAGTCTCTCTCTCTCATTGTATTTCCGCCGCAGCCCCCAACTCCAAACAGTCAATCGCATCGTGTAACGCTAGACGCGTGACTCGTCAATCGCATCGTGTAAGTTTTGGCTCAAGATTTTTTGTTTGCTTCTTGTTAAATGTTTTGTTTGCTCAAGAATTTTAACTCTGTTTGCTTTTGATTTTTGCCTCTGTTTGCTTCCGGTTTATGTTTTCTGTTTGCTAACCGCCAGTCTTGGTGTCTTCTCTACTCATGTGAAATTTATGGTTAGAGGAGTAGCAATTTTTTGATATTCAATTTGAGTAATTGAGCACTTTTAATTTTAGTTTTATCTTATCGGGTAAACCGATAACCGAACCGATAAGGATCAATAACCGATAAGAGGATAACCGATAACTAATATCTTATCGATTTGGTTATCGGGTTATGATATTTGTAAATCGATAACAGATAGACAAAACCGATAATTTTCAAAATCGAACCGAACCGACCGATGCCCAACCCTAGTATGCTAAAAGGAGCGAGGACCTTTGTGTTTTTCAATAAGATTGCAAAAGGAGAGTTGATGGACCCACTTAGCTGTTCAAATATGCCCACAAATTATTTCAGAATGTTAAAAGATGGAGTAATTATTTTATAAGTAATTTTTACAGTCCTTTGACAATAATTAAGTACTATAATTCATTTTAAAATGCATTTAACTTTATGGCTAATCAATTTTTTTGTTTTTTGTTTTGGTTTCACACTCAATATTGTCCGGTATTTATATAAGGGCACAATTAAATCATAATGATATTTATATAAGGGCACAATTAAATCAGAATTTCATGCGGAATATCTCATATTGAGAGTAAAACGTTCACTAACAAACGTGGCTCCATATTTTAAGATTCGAATCCAAAACTTTTGATTAAGAATGACTGATTACTTACCACTTCACCACAATCCTTATTGGTGTGTGGTTAAACTACAAGTTAGTTGGGTAGTTTTGATATCAACAAATGAGAAAAAATATTAAGCATGTTTAGCTTAAGTTTAAAGGGCAAGCCTCATCGAAATTGCAAAAAATACTCTCATATAAAGTAAAATAAGAAAAATTGTCTTGTTATCCAAGATCTTCCCCAAAAATATCACAATGAAAGGAATATAGGAGTTTGCCGTTAAATACAGAGAAATTGATATTAGGTGTGTGAGGTTTCTTCTATCTTATAAATTTATGAATTTTAATACTTTTGGATTTACAAAAAATTTAAGACCATAAAATTGTGAGATAAATATCTAGTTATATGAGACACAAAATAAAAAATTCCGATAAATATTTAACCAAATAGAATAAACGTCAGTCGAACAGAAACAAATAAAGTCACAAACTTTATTTCTTTTAAAAGAAATTTTTTTCTTCTTTAAAACTATGGTTAAATAATATATCGTCCAAAAGGCTCTTGTTCAATTCAAATCAATCCATTTCATTTCATTGAGATTCATTGACTGTGACAATATTCGCCGTCAAATCTAACGACGAAGAGACGTTAAAATTCCCATACCTTGTCCGCCAAAAACGAAATTTTTTTATTTTATGTCTTATATAACTAATATTAATTATATCATTTTTCTTTTTATATTATAAATTTCTATACTTAATATTATACGGGTTTATAAAAATTTAAGTTCATAATAAAATTACGATAAAAAAGAATTACCTAACTAATATAAATGATACGAAACACAAAATAAAATTTTCCGCCAAAAACCCTTTAAATGCTAACCAAGTAGGCAAAGGTACTGTTCTCTCTCTCTTACACGTTAAAGCTAAAATTTCTTGGCAATTATCACTACAACACATCCACCACCCCCTACTCTAACCCCACCCCAACTTTGGCAATCATTGTACTACTTACTACTTCTTCCCTCTCCTGAATTCTACTCTACAGCTATCTCTCTCTCGCCGGAAAACTCATCGGAATCTTGCCGGCATGTTCTTCTCCTTAATGGGTTTCTCTCTATATCAAGTTTTACCGAGTTCTTACTGATCATATTTTTGTTTACTGGTAATAAACTTTTGCTTCAAGCTTTTACTACTGTGATCGACACTGTTTTTATTTTTGTTCTCAATCTTTTTAGCTTGGTTTATGTAGCTAAATTACTTGTCTTTTTTTCTATCCTTTGTACAATAATTGATCAATATAGTTTTGCAAGCAGTAGAGTAATTCTTTTTATAGTTTTAACTGTGTGCTTCTGTGTTTAAAAAGACTGTTTAAGAAGCCTAGTTATAGTTCAAAAGTGATATTCATGAAATTCTTTTACTGCCATTTTCTGGTCCTTTTGCTTATCCGCAACTGTTTTTTTATAACTGCGGGAAATGAAGTGAAATAAAAAAAAATATAAAGTTTTCATATTGGGGTTTGAATTAGGGTTTATTTTTACTTGTGAGCAACTTCTTTGTTTTTCTTTCTTAACATTTTACAGTATGTTTTCTTTTTCTTGTTAGTAACTTGTTTGGTGTAAGTTTACTCGTGGTAAATCTTTCCTTCCATACATTTTTATTCAATTTGTGGCAACTTGTGAAGAGATAGCGTGGTAAAATGTTGTTGCTTGTCCTATAAGGCTAATTCTTGGAGACATATATTACTGCCTAGCGTTTCAGACTCTGTGGTAAAACGTTGACAGTACTAAATTTTTGGACTGGAATTCTTGTCTCCTTCCCTTCTTCGTCCCCGTGTGTTACAGTTGTCTTTTGACATTTATTCTGGTGCCCCGAAAACAACTCTCTACATTCACGGTAGGGGTGAGGTCATAGTTTTTACCGTTTCCAGACCCCACCAGTATAACTATACTGGGTTTTTTTGTTGTTGTATCTTGTTATTCTTCACCTATCTTTTGTGTCTCTGGAACTCTATTAATTTCTCATTTATTGTTTCTCATCTGTTTCCTATGTATCTATTTTACCTACCAGCTTGGACTTCCTGTGCTATTTCATGTTACTATACTATAACATTATAACATGATGATATTTGTTTCTACTTCATTTATGCCTTTTATTTTCGTTGAACACTAAAATTTCCAGTTTCTTGGACCATGCAGGCATTGAATGATAAAAGATTAAAAGTGGATCATAACAAAACATTTGAAATTGTTGTGAGTGGTTGGGTTTAATTATAGTTTGAGATGAGCAATCAAACGTCTGAATTTCATGTAGCACAACAAAGCAGGAGAGAAAGGTTGAGGTTTAATTCGGAGCAAGGAATTCAAGCATATCAATATGGAAATATTCCGTACGATCCATCTGTATTGTCGACTGAAATGTTTAATTTCGGTACAAGCACGGAACCTGTTGTAGTGTCAAGTAAGGATACTATGATGATCCATAATCATCTAGAGTTGCGAGCTGCAAGTGATGGGCTTGATGATAGAGTTAGTCATGATGTTACACAAAATTGTAGCAATTGGAAAAGCGTTGATTTGCAACAGACGGGTCATTGTAATTGGAATAATGTTGGAAATTATTCAAGCGGATGTGGAGTTGTTATTGAAAGCAATTTAAGTACTCCAATGTTTGGTGGGGATCAAGGTTTATTGGGATCGTTGAATTTGAATAATGTTTCTACCATTGATGTGAAGCCCAATATTTTCGATTATCAAGAAATACAGCAGTCTCCCGTGACTAATTCATCCTCTAATATGCAATACAGTTCCACCGCAGTACTTTACCATGATACTCTTCAACATGTCGGAACCCAAGGTGTAGAATTGCCTGGCTGTGGTTCGTGGACGGAGAGCGGGAATGAACTTGTTTTGCTTCCAAATTATGTTGATCATTCTCGCCCATTACACGTGAAAAACTCTTCTGACTTAGTAAGTAGGCCAGTTGAGCATCATCAATGGATTAGTTGTGAATTGGGTACAAATGTTAGTAGCACTAGTACTGCTCCTGATAATTCTAACGCTCAGGCATTAGCTCTTTCGCTCTCACCGCTTCCAACATCAAAAACAAATATGGAACAGATAGAAAAAAGAAATGCATTATGTGAAAATTTTGCAATTGCACATCGGAGTGCTGTGCCACTTGGTCCTTTCACTGGTTATGCAACTATACTGAAAAGCTCAAAGTTTCTAAGGCCGGCGCAACAGTTGATGGATGAACTTTGCAACCTTGCAGCTGGTTCAAACGCGGTTACAAGTTCCATTTTCTCAAAGAAACTTCGTGAGGGTGGTGTTAGGGTTTCTTGTGATCATGTTAATGCTCCTGCGTCTTCATCAGGAGCCATTGTTGGAGATTCGGGTAGCTCATCAGCTGAATCCAATGGGCGGCCTGATTATTTGCAAAGGAAGGCGAAGCTAATATATATGCAGGATGAGGTTTGTGCAATATTTCCTTTTATCTACCTTAAATTAGTGTCACATAACTGATGTTTTAAACATTCTTTCAAATCGATAAAATATTTAATCTGCTGTACAATCTAATTTTCACAAGGTTTTATAGTTTTGCAATATAGTGTATCTACAACTTCCTAAGGGTTCTCATTTTCTTATATCTCTGAATCATTTTCTTGCATGCATCTCCCACTGTTATGTCTTGTAGAGTTGTTTTACAAGATATATTATCTGACAAAGCCCGACAGCGTAGTGGTGTACTTCCGGTTTGAAGCTCGGTGGATAATGAGGTTGCCCTTTTATCCTTCTATCCATCTATAATAAAATCTCAGATAGTCTGCAGTGCAAGCTCAAACCATTGACATGCTGGTGTGTGTCCAACCAACACATCACGTGTTGTGCTCTTAGAACTTAGAACTAAATTAGCCTGGCCTGGCAGCGTTTACAAATGATAGTATCCTTTAAAATATCTGCATAACAAGAATGAAGATATACCATGCATTAGGAAATGCTTTTCATTTATCTTCGTCCTTATCAGACTTTTTGAAGGGTGTTTGTAACTATCTACTTTCTAGTTTCTAGTAGGCTGATATTCCAAATTCAGTTTCATTTGATAGGGACATAATTTTAGCTAGAAGTTGTCGCTAAACTTGTAACTTGAAGCATTGATGAAATAATGGTATCGCACTATGTCTCTTTTCTTATGTAAAATGGGACATGGTGTAGTATCTCTAATATTTGGAATAAATTATGAGCCCTAATTCTGAACTAGAATCATTGATGATTATCGATTGTAGCACTTATTATTTAATTGTTACAATAGTGCACCCTTTTGTACAAAATTCATGTTAGGAAGATTGACTTATTTGCGTCCTACTTTTATAAAATGATCACTTTGTTGTAATTAAAATTAGAATTGCCGATGTCGAGTAATCGGAAGTGATTACTGAGGGTAGATTTAAAAATTGTAAACTCCATTTGTCGATGAACTAAATCATTGTGAAAGGTTCATATGGAGTTGCCAGTTTGATCGAGTGCTTTCACCTGATGTAATTTGAGACTTTGATCAAATTAAAGTAGTGTGAAGTTGTTCTTAATATGATATATTGTACGCTAGCTACATTAGTACTACTTGGGTTTAGATCTCCCTTGCTTAAGACTATCTTCTTAGATTGGTGATTTCCGATGGTTTCGCTGAAAATTTACATTGTTTAGTTACTGATTCTTGCAAATATGCAACTGGCTAAAGGTACAATGGTTGCTTTTGTTGTAGGATATAGTTCAACTTTTTGAACTCACTGTTTTTTTTCTTTGCCGATCGATCTATGATTTGTTGTCTTTATCTACGTTATTCATCAGCATGAACATTTATTTACTCAATCGAAGAGCATCACTTTGAATAAAATGATTTTCAATCAATGATGCTTTGTTTTAGTGACTTTTTTAAAGTGGAATCTCATCATTTAAAGACACCATACTTTGATGTTCTCATAGTTGTAAAGCAATGTCCTAACCAAGTACATCAATTTCCGACATCTTTTAAAAAATTACTTGTTATAACAACAATTGATTTGACATTCTACCATAGATTAATTAACCCAACTTCAGTGTCAAATTATTGGGACTAAACTTGTATTTGAATTGTTAGTTATAGTAAAGTCCAGAAATAAAAGGGGAGCAACTTGCCGCAAGTCGTAAAGGTGCTGTTATGAGATCACTGGTTCGAGTCATAAAACAGCTTTTTTGCAGATATACAGGGTAAGGCTACATATGATAGATCATTGTAATCCAGCCCTTATCTCGTACATGGCAGCAACTTAGTGCACCGTGTTGCCCTTTTTACTAACGTTGTCCAGAAATATATGCAACGAATGGAACATTTTCCACTATATTGCTTCCTTATATTTGGTGTACATTTAATTTAGAGGAGAACACTATATTGACTTAAATATACTTGTGACAGATTTGTAGAAGATACAAACAGTATCATCAGCAAATGCAAATGGTGGTCTCATCTTTTGAAACTGTGGCTGGGCTTAGTGCAGCGACCCCTTACATTTCCTTAGCTCTCAAATCGATCTCCCAACATTTTAGATCACTAAGGAATGCCATCTCGGATCACCTAAAGAATATAAGGCAAGCTTTAGGTGAAGACTTGCCGTCCCCTGCAACTGGCAGCATGAGCAAAGGTGATGGAACTTCATCGAAGATGAAATTCGTTGACCAGACTTTACATAAGCAGAAAACTGGTGGAGGCGGGGTGGCTTTTTTTGAATCCCAGCAACATGTCTGGAGGCCCCAACGAGGCTTACCCGAGCGTGCTGTGGCTATTCTTAGAGCTTGGCTTTTCGACCACTTCCTTCACCCGTATATCTCTATACTCCATCGCGCTCTTCAGTTTTAATAATCCACTGTCGCTCCAACTCCATGTCATAATGTTATGAATTAACTTTTTTTTTACTTGTAGGTATCCTACAGATAGTGATAAACACATGTTGGCCACACAAACTGGCTTAACTAGAAACCAGGTTTGTATTTTATCGAAACAAATGCTTAAATCTTATATTCTACATTCATGATATTACAAAAGCATGGCCATTAATTAATGTTCAATACA
The DNA here is from genome assembly GCA_032618575.1 of Nicotiana noctiflora. Classification (NCBI taxonomy): domain Eukaryota; kingdom Viridiplantae; phylum Streptophyta; class Magnoliopsida; order Solanales; family Solanaceae; genus Nicotiana; species Nicotiana noctiflora. The sequence continues at coordinate 10,218 of JASVEL010006929.1, forward strand.
GGTTTCTAATTGGTTCATTAATGCACGTGTGCGTGTGTGGAAACCCATGGTTGAAGAAATTCATACGCTGGAGACTAAAGGATTGGGAGATCAAACGGGCTCTAGTGTCAGAAGATCAGATGGGAAGCTTGTGACAGAACGACCAAACCATGTAAATGATGGATTGAATATCTCAAATTGTGGCCAACATTTCAATGTGCTCAACATGAGTGGCATGTCAGAGAAGCAAGATGACTGTTCAGGGATCGGTCCATCGGAACGATTAGATGAGGATATATTGTGGAAGAATCAAGAAAAGCGGTCAAGGTTAGAGTGTCATATTCCTGCTAGCATGGACGGTTCGTTAATGGGGTTTGTACCTTACCAGAGAAATGGACTTGAAATCGGAGGTATAGGAGCTGTATCGTTGACACTGGGTCTAAGGCAAAATGCTGAGGCTGCACAACAACAGCAACAGTTGCAACAGCTACACGAACATCGACTCAGACAACAGTTTGGAGGTCAGATGATTCATGACTTTGTAGATTGAATGCTTTAGTATGACAATTGTCTAGCAAGTTTATTATCACAAGATAAATGTGCTGAATTTTGTTGATATATTGAGTAGTGAAAGGCACCATAAAGGTATGGGGAAGATAGTTGTAGATTGTCATTTATGTAGTAGTAAGTATAGGGGGCTTTAGCGGAGATGGTTTCCTGGCCCATTGAAACTCTTTCAGCCGATTCGCAGCAACACATCCATTCACAGAATGCCCTTATCAATCAAACTTTCTCTCTTATCGGAACTACCCTCTGCAGCTCATTAGCAGCTGCTCAATCTTTTATTTCGAAAATAAAACTTGGATGTCATGGCACTTTCTCCCAACTTTGTTCCTTGCGTTTTTTCCATTATCAGGGGAGGAGCAGTTACTTATGTAACTACGTTGTTGGCCGTTGTTCCGGTCGAGCACTCTCTTTTCTTTGTCCAATTCTGTCTAACTAAACAAGACTGACTGACTTACCAACCCGCGAAAAGTTATGAGTCTGGACCAGGTACGAAGAATGAATCTATATGCCGACGGCCGCTCAACATATATGACAAGGCTCTTGAATTATGATCCTCTAATACAAGTGAACTAACATGTGTTCACTTAACTATAGGGTAAGAATTACTTTGGACCCTTTGCTATATGGAATTTCAGGTTCTAAAACTTTTTGTCAAGGATAAAGGAATCCTTAGGGCATACATAGAATTATTAGAAAGCGTATCACCATTTTAAAGAAGTGAATGAATGATTCACTATAACATATTATTAAGAAAATGAAATTAATTTGAATTAGATGAGTAAAAACTAATTCAAGTACAGTAGTATACTTTTTCTCGATAAAATATTTGTTTTTAAAAAAAAGGTTCATGATAGCCTTATTATAAGTAATACTAGTAGATAATAAGCTGAAATAAATAATTATTGTGGAGTTGCCTTTTACTAGCAAATGTACCTTGTCTTTATCTCGTAGTTCATATTTCTACTTAGAAAAATGAAATCAATGTATAATGCAAGGTCTCTTTCTCTCCAATATTACTAAGCCAAGTGCTGAATTTTGTTGATATATTGAGTAGTTGATGTAAGCTATTGTAAAATTTTAAGTATTATCAACAACGTATGATGTGTTTGGACTTTGGATCTCGAGGGGTTATTTTTTTTTCCTATCAATAATATATCACATATTTGACACTAATATGACTCTATTTTGAATTATCCATAAAGAATAACGAGAAATTCAAATTTTACGAAAATACTCCTTTTCGTTCTCTATTTTCAGATTTACAAAGAAGATAACTATCTTTTAAAATTCTTGTCATTCGTAATGTTTACCACAAAATATGGCTTATGTATAATTGAATAAATAGGTATGAATTTTTTTTACAAATAAATATTTAATCAAACCGACTCTAATACAAAATATGGTCACAAAAGTTAACTTTTTAAAGGAAACATCGAGTACCAAAATGAGCTGAAACTTGAAAGTTCGAGTTGTGAGATTATGGCACATTTCATATCGCGAGAATCTAGACAACTCTTTCTCGCTTGAATTACTTATTCAGGATGGAAATTGATTTCTACTATGGTCTTTGAAAAAATTCTATTTATAAATAATTAGTTGGACAAACTCCATATAACGAATAATGAGTTTCAAATAATAAATTTTAAGCGGTAAATGGTTTTTTTCTCAAAAATCACAGGGGAAAAAATGATCAGTTGCCAGTTGTAGACTCTTGATTGAAATAACGAAAATATTGCATGTAAATTAATATGTATTTTTTCATTATGAATAGGTAATTCAAGTAAGAAAGAATCGTCTAGTGTCCGCGATATGAGATGTGCCAAAATTTCACAACTCGGACGTTCAAGTTACAACCTATTTTAATACTTGATACTCGCGTAAAAAGTTAATTTTTGTAGCCATATTTTGTAGTAATCAGCTTGATCAAATGTTTATTTATATACAAATATCTATATCTATTTATTCAATCGTACGTAAGATAATTTTAAGCGGTGAAAATTACGATAATGATTAGAATTTAAAAAGATACTTATCTTAGGCCTCATTTGTTTTTTTTAAGATTAAGACGTCTGAATCTGAGTACACATCTGAATATTAATATGTGTATTAAGATTCAGACATCTGAATCTGAATACACATCTGAATATATTAAGATATATATTAAGATCTGAATAGAAATAGTTAAGACTATTTGAATTTTAACATCTGAATGTATAAAATTTATCTTTATTTGAAAATTCATAAACATAAAATTCAAATGAAATACTAACTAATCTAATATTATATTAATAAAATATATAATTTTTTTAAATATGATAGTTGTTGGTGGTGATGGCTAATGGGAGAATGCCGACTAGAGGCGGTGGTTGGTGGTAGTTTTGGTTGACGATGGTGGTTCATGCTAGTAGTTAGTAGTGATTAGTAGTGGTGGCGATTATGATCGAGGATGGTGGTGGTGGGTGGTGATAGTTAATAATGTCGGGTGGTAGTAGTAGTTGTGATTGAGGAAGGTGATATGTGGGTGGTGGTAGGTTATAATGATGGGCAGTGCCAGCTGTGCTTGTTGATGGTGATGGGGTGGTTGTGATAGTTGATGCGGATGAGTGTTAATTGCGGGTGAGAACGATCGTGGTCCGAGTGGTGGGTATAGTAGGTGGTGATGGTCGATAATGGAGGTTATGATTAAGGATGATGGTAGCGTGGTGGTGGTGGAGGTGGTGGTGGGGAAGATGTGTGTGGTGGTGGTGGTTGAGTATGGTGGTAGTTGATAATGGTAGGCGGTGCCAACAGTTAATAATGAATATGTGATAGCATCTTAATGAAATTAAGTCTCTGTTATAGATCTTAATCATACAGACCTATTCAGACCCATTAAGTGGTTGTGAAGTGAAAAAAACAAACACACTTAATGATTAAGATTTGAATAATTAAGATTCAGACTTTCGAAACAAACGCACTTAATGTCTGAGATCCGAATGATTGAGATTCAGACATCCATTAAGTGCAAACAAATGAGTTTTTTCTTCAAATATGAATTTCTTATTAAATTTTATGGTTCTTCTAAGATAGAGTCACATTAGAGTCAAATATATGATATATTATTGATAGAAAAAAAATACTTTATCTTGATCAAAACACATCAGAAGTCGTTATTGATATGTATTAAATCTTGAAAATTCTCACATCTGGCTTATTTAAATTAGATAAGGGTAAAGCAATTTCGAGTTTTATTTCATGAACCTAACATAATTTAAATTATAGAAGAATAAAATTGTTTGTACAACCGTAATTGAAGAATTAAGAGGACTCCACTTAAAGGACTTAAACGTGTATTAGAAATAGTTTTGATAAAATTCTAATTAAACTGAATAGCTTAACTTTTAATTTAAATTTTTAAAATTTTGTTTTTCTTAAAAATATACATGTTTTATTAAATTTGTGTTACAAATAGTTTATAATCTTGTCTTATGATTGTTAAGTAGCTTTTTAGTAGATTTCTTTCATTTGTCAAGAGAATAATGGCATGTACAGATCTGATATAAGAATAAGGATAGGGTAAATCTAGGGGTGTACAAAGAAAATCGAAAAACCGCACCAAATCGGTAATTTGAGTCAAATCGAAGAAAAAAAATCCGATCATAGGTTGGTTTGACTTGGTTTGATGTTGGAAAAAATAACCCGACCATAATTGGTTTGGTTTGGTTTTAACTAAAAAAAATCAAACCGAAACCAAACCAACCCTATATTACATTTATTCAATTTTTACAAATATTTTATACATATAAATATTTACTTTTAATACAATTCATAAATATTTCTTGAACTTTTTCACAGTTTTTTCTTTAAACATATTGTTTCAAGTTTGGAATTAACATTCTTGAATGGCCCAATAAATTTTATAGTTCATAAAGGTAGTAATTCAAATAAACTTCACGTTAATACTAATGCTAACTAAGAAAATTCAATTCAACACTACAAATGACAATAGTGTGGATATCTATTTTTTAGTTTTGCATTCTTTATATTGAAAATGCATAACTTAGTTTATCTTTTTCTTTAGTGATTAGCTGTTTAACTAATATACTTATAGTTGTACTTAATTAAGTATGACTTATATAGTACTTTTAGATTATATTAATATTTATTATCGCTTATTACTTAGTAATATTTTCATTATGGATTTTAGTATTTTTGTTATTGAATATTTTACTACAATGCTATGACTCATCTCATATTATTGTATTATTTTCTTGAAAAATAATATAATTGTATCCTTGTAGGATTAGAGAAGTATGTGGAGCACAAGTTATATATTTGTGCTATGAAGACTTATCGGAAAAAAATGAAAACCCGAGAAAACCCTAAAATCCGAGATTGAAAAACCCGATTTCGTTGGTTTGGTTTGGTTTATAGATATAAAAATCCGACACTAATAGTTCGGTTTGGTAATTAAAAAATCCGAATCAACCCGAACTATGTACACCCCTGGTTAAACCTATCAGTCAAATGTACTTTCATGAGAATTATAGAATTTTTTTTATAACAGCTTATTATGTAATATTATTTCTTTTAAGTCTATCGTGATCTTTATTAAAAAAAAAAAAGATTTACTGAAAAAAGTTATACTAATGCACTTTAATTGTTTCTATTAATATGATGTGAATTCTATTTTCTTAATAAGATGTTATAGTGATTGGCTCATTAACTTCTTTCAATGTTGACACCATTTTTCAAAAATCATGTGTATGCCGACATGCAATATTAAAACATTCGGTATTATTAGGGGTGGACATCGGTCGGTTCGGTTTTGAAAATTATCGGTTTTGCCTATCGGTTATCGGTTTACAAATATCATAACCCGATAACCAAACCGATAAGATATTAGTTATCGGTTATCGGCTTATCGGTTATTGATCCTTATCGGTTCGGTTATCGATTTACCCGATAAGATAAAACTAAAATTAAAAGTGCTCAATTACTCAAACTGAATATCAAAAAATTGCTACTCCTCTAACCATAAATTTTACATGAGTAGAGAAGACACCAAGACTGGCGGTTAGCAAATAGAAAACATAAATCAGAAGCAAACAGAGGCAAAATTCTTGAGCAAACAGAACAATTCACAAGAAGCAAACAAAAAATCTTGAGCCAAAACTAACACGATGCGATTGACGAGTCAGGCATCTGGCGTTACACGGTGCGATTGACTGTCTGGAGTTTGGGGCTGCGGCGGAAATACAATGAGAGAGACAAAGACTGAGTGAACTGAAAAGGGAAGGGAATTAGTAAAATAAAACCCTAGTATATACTTAAGGGTAGATTAGTAAATTATTTCATTCTTATTGGGTTATCGATTTTTACCCAATAACAAAAATGCAAACCGAGACCGAACCAATAACCCAATAATTTTTTTTTTACCCCGTTACCGAACCGTTAACCCAATAACCCAATACCGATAACCCAATAAAGAATTAACGGTCCGGGTTATCGGTTTTACCCGATATATGCCACCATACGTATTACTGTGTCAAATCAAGAAAATTATGTAAATTATAAAAGCACAAGTTTCTGGTAACATTATTATTACTCATAATGCTCGTATCGAAATATCAAACATGTCAATTCGACCACTTCATCAACTATATATGTTGTTACAAAACCAATCTATATCAATTTAAGAAGGTATCAATTATCATTATAACAATTTTCCAATTCTATAATCTACCAAGTAGGGAGCGAGCGGAATAAACGAGTTCACGAATTTATAATATACCCGTTGATATATAGTTATCTTACTCTTCGGTGGTGGATGTAGGGTTTAACTGAACCCGCTTTATCAAAAAATAATAATGTTTATATGTATAAATTAAAAATAATAATATTTATATGTATAAATTACAATCAAATCTGCATAAATTTCGTATAAATATTTTATTTGAACACATTTAACAACTACTATTTTACGATAAAAGTTATGAACTTCTAAAACTGAATCTACTCGCATAAGATTCTGCGTCCGTCATTATTTATCGGGTAGCTAAAGGTCAGGTTCGATTCTATGCAAAGATCCGCTGGCAGCAGTTACTCTCAATGCCACGTTATACCAAATATAATCACAGCCCATTTCTTGGTTCACTACCCAAAAACAAACAAAAAAGATCGTGCAAAATCAAAGAAAGAAAGCTGACCTTTTACGCCTTCTAGTTCTTCTTCGTTTTCTTAAGCTTTATTTCAAAGATATCGTCCAAAATTTTCCCTTCTCTGTATTGTTTGCTGCTGGATGTTGCCCTTCTCCCATCATAATATAATATATACCCTTTTGTTTTGACACTGCCACGTCTTCCTTGGGCTTTGGCCCACTAACTATAGTAAAAATAGTAGGATCTAGTCAGTTTTCGAACTAGTTATTCAAAAATAGACAATGTTTATTAAATCAATAAAAAATAACTATTATTTTGCTACAACAGATATCGGTCTAGTATAATACTATATTGGAGTTTAGTGCACCTGTAAACTTCTAGCATATTATGCTGGACCAATATACTTTGCTGGCTCCAATATAATACACTGGAGACTGGAGTACCGTTGCTCCAAACTCCAGTATATTAAGCTAGTCTGGTATATTTAAAAAGTTTAAAAATACACTTCATTTACCTATTGCGCTAAAAATATTCTTCATCCACCTTTTTGGTTTACTTATGTCCTTTAACCGTTAGGTCAATACTGAATTAAAAATAATAATTATTTAAATTTGACGTGACAACTTATTGAGGAAAATCAAAATATCTATCCCATTAGAAAGACCCACCTATAACTATCAATTTTTCATACTAACTCGCTCCAAATACTAACCCCACCCAAACAAAAAGTTCAACTAAAAAAAAAGAGGCCTCAATTCTATCAAACTTTCATGAAACAAAGCTCCATGAAAGTTGCAGCGAACAGTATATAGACACAAATTTGCAATGTGATTTTCTTTTTCTTGTTATGACATCCAGTTCAATTTATATGATAGACATAAATTGCATTATATTCAAGATGAGTTTACTTTAATCATTTTCATATAACGGAAAGATCTTAAAGTAATTGTTTGGAAGATGTCATAAACCGTTGGACTACTCCTAGTTTTTCATCTCATATTATTATTAAGAAAATCATTAGCTTATTCATACTAAGCTTTTCTTATTTGTTTAATTTGTTCATGAATATCTATTCGATGATAATGCTATACATGAGATTAATCAAGAAAATGAACACATGTAAATGCATGGGTTAGATGGAAGTGTAAGTCATTTTTTATTTGAACGTTTTATTCGGTTCAGGCTACTGTTTGTGGAGGGTTAGTCCAAAAAACAAGTAGATATGGGTGAGTCTTTCTAATAGGTTAGATGTTTCGATTTCGTCAGATAAGAAGTTGTCACATGAAATTTAAATAATTATTTTTAGGTTCAACACTAACCAAACGATCAAAGGGTACAAGTGAACAAAAAACGTGGATGAATGAGTATATTAACACAATAGGTGGATGAAAGATATTTTTTGACCTTTTTCAATAGTTCAGAGGCATCGTTGACCCTTCTTCGTATATATATATATATATATAGGGGTGTTCATTGTTCGATTTGGATTGGATTTTCCCTAACAAGAAAGCAAACCAAGTAAGTCGGCTTTTCAAATATTAGAACCAAACCAAACCAATTAAGTCGGTTTTTTCTCGATTCGATTTATATCGGATTTTGTCAGTTTTTCGATTTTTTGGTTATTTGTCGGTTTTTTCTTAAATATAAGACATACACTACCAAACACATATTCCGGCGACCACATTGTTTATGTAATACTATCAAATCAATTGCCTTTTGAGAAATCTATTATTTACTAAAATATATTGATGATAATTTAATCAAATAGTGATGAATAATTTAATGACTCAATTAAACATACAATAACTGTCCTAGCTCTACTATATCTTTTGTTTCATTTCTTCTGGAACAATCACAAACACATTTTTGATTATGGATCTACTACCAGAAATTCAATGTGTAATCTTAGTATTCAATGTGTATTCCTGAATAATCTCATTTTTCAATTATTCAACCATTTCATTTTACCAAGTTCAATGTTAGCCAGATTAGTCAACATTTATCTCTTTCGATGCAACAACAAGATCTTATTTGTAACAAGTGGTTTTGTTGGTTGGTTAATTGGTCACATTTTATTCATGAAATGGCTTGGATTGGTATTAGTCTGGATACGGCAAAATCATTCTATTAGATCGAATAAGTACATTCGATCTAATAAGTACCTTGTGTTAGAATTGAGAAATTCTATGGCTCGGATCTTTAGTATTCTCTTATTCCTGTTTAGTTCCCTTCATTTCGGAAGCTGTTTCTATTTCTACATCTCTTTCTTATATATATATATATATATATATATATATATATATATATATATATATATATATATATATATATATAAGTTAATAATAAATTTGAAATAACTACTCTTATAATCGGTTTTGTTTGGTTTTTTAAGTTATTTTTTGATTAAAAACCAACCAAATCAAATTTGATCGGTTTTCAAATTCAAAATCAAAACCAAACCACGCCGAAAAGTATCAATTTTTTGGTTGGTTTGGTTTGATTTTCAATTTGATTCGATTTTTCGGGTTTTCATGAACACCCTTAAATATATACCTTTCTGTTTTGACATCGCTAGAGTCTTCCTTGGGCTTCGGCCACGAACTATCTCTTTCATTCCTTTTCTTATTTTTTATTTTTTTTATATTTTTGCTTTTGTTAATAATAAAAGTAAAAGAATAATATTTTAGATAAAGAGAAGGGGGGGAGGGTAAATTCTTATTGAATTTTGGAATAAATTACAATGGAATAGAACCCTCTATTTATAGGGAGAGGGTGACTTAACCACCAAGCAATGAACCCTATAATCTCTCTAAATATAGGCATTCACCATAAATACAATTTTATTTATAACACTTCCCCTTGAATGTCTATTCAACAGATAATGTGCCTTGTTAAAACCTTGACTAAAATAAAACCCAGCAGAAAAAAAATATAGAGAATGAAAAATAGTACACATATCTAACAGTACGCCTTTTGGTTGTCTCGTTAAAAACCTTGCAAGGAAAACCTAGTGGGACAAAATCTTGTAAAGAAAAAAGAGTAAAACGCGTATTAACCCTCTCTGATGAGAGCATCAATTCACATCATTAAGCATTGGCATTCCAATCTTGTGCACTATCTTCAAAAGATCGTTGGTAGATATTTGATAAACAATATCAGCCATATTAACTTCAATGAATTTGTTTCACCTTGAAATCATCATCCGTGATAGATGTATTGTCTTCGTATGGTCTTGTTAGAATCATCATTTCAATATCTTCACATATGGGTGAAAACTCTTGCTATCATATTATCATGCTTATAGCTATAGCAAGATACATATGAGCACTAATTGTATTTAGGGTATAGTACTTCATGACCATGAATTCTATATGCTTTAAGCAATTTAAATCCTTCAAGGATTTTTAAGTCATATAAGCCATATAATAGACTTTAGATGCATATCATGTTTTCATGTCATGCTAGACATATAAGATATCAAAAACTTATTGCACATAATATTGACTTTATACTTTCAAGTGTTTGAACTACATGTCTTTCATATGAAACCAATTCTATTCGAATTGTTTCTTTAGACTTAAGATCCTCATATATATATTTAGAGCTATCGTAGATATCGTCGACAAACATTTATATCAGCTTCAATATTTTTTTATAAAGACATAACATAGAGGTCTCTTCATTCATATTTTCATGTGCCTAAATCTCTCTTGAGATTTTATGAAGTGTTATGTCATGAGATTTTCTAGATCACTTGCCTCCTTTATTATGATCATTTTGATCATTTGCTCATCTTCTTTATCAAGAAGTTTATTTGAAACTGATTTGTCTATATGCTTTAAGCGTACTATAGAATTTGTCCTTCTAGGACTTATTCTAATAGGAACATTTGCAATGAGAATATAGTTACTTTATTTGGGTCAGCAAATGCGTCTGGCATGCTTTGCAACAAATTGCACATGAATTAACCTTTTATGAACTTTAAGTTCATATTATTTCATTCGGGGATCTAGATGTATAAATGATAATTCATTCCATGTAACTTTTTCTCAACTGTTGTATATTGTCTCCCCGTCATGTTATAAATAACTTGTTTTCTCAACCTTTAGAACCCATCTTTGTGTGTTATGGTGTTAATCAAAATATACTCCACATATTGTTTTCTCAACTTTTAGAACTCATCTTTGTATGTTATGGTGTTAATAAAAATATACTCCGCACATTAATAATAATGAGATAAAATTATTTGGTTCCTGACCCTGAAACCACTTGTGAGGGGAGAATGTAATATACTATATCAAACTGATATAGATAACTTTGTCCTCATAAGCAATAGTTTAGCTATTAAGTGGAGGCACTCAATAAATCATTTTTCTAACCAACTGCAATGTAAACCAACTTATAAAGATAACTCTTCTGACGTACCTGAGCTGTACGAAGTCTCTCGTGGATCACCTTCACTTTACCTAAGGCATACTGGACCAACTATGTCCCTAATAGCCTAGCCTTACTAGGCTCAAACCAACCAACCGGAGATCTACACCATCTCCCATACAAGGCCTTATACGGTGCCATATGAATGATGGACTGATAAGTATTATTCTAAGCAAACTCTACAAGCGATAAGACTCAGCCCAAGAACCTCCAAACCAATAACACAGGCACGCAACATCTCCTTCAATATGTGAATAGTACACTTGGACTGCCCGTCCGTCTGAGGATGAAATGTTGTGCTCAACTCTACCTGTGTACCCAACTCCTGCTAAAAAGTACTCCAAAATTGGGAAGTAAATTGAGTACCCCTATACGAGATAATAGAAACTAGAACCGCATGCAACCGAACAATCTCCCGGATAAAAATCTCTTCTAACTGCTATGAAGAATAGGTAGTACACACTGGAATGAAGTGCGTGGACTTGGTCAACCGATCCACAATCACCCTAATCAACTTCCTTTAGGTATGAGGGAGACCACCTACAAAATCTATAGTAATCCTCTCCCACTTCCACTCAGGAATAACCATCCTCTGAAATATACCATCGGGCCTTTGATGCTAAGATTTCTCATGCTGACAGTTGAGACACCAAGCGACATAACTCATATTATCTTTCTTCATCATTCTCCACCAGTAACGCTGTCTCAAATCATGATACATCTTCGCAGCACCTGGGTCGATAGAATACTTGTAATGACTCGGCCGGTCGTTTTGGAAAATTACGCCCCAATCCCCAATTTAACTATTCCCCTAAGTTCATTTCTGCTATTGTGGTTTGCGGGAGAGTCGGTTCTGAAATTTGGAGCATTTTGGGATACTTAGTCCCTAAATGAGAGCTTTAAAGTTAGAAAATGGTCCGTAACCGGAACAATGTTAAGACGACCTCGGAACGGGAATCCGATGGTTCCATTAGCTCCGTTGGGTGATTTTGGGGTTGGGAGCGCATTCGGAATGTATTTCGGAGGTCCGTAGCTCAATTAGGCTTGAAATGCCGAAGTTTGAAATTTTGGCGAATCCGAACGGTAGGTGAGATTTTGATCCAGGGGTCGGAATGGAATTCCGACAATTTTTGTAGCTTCGTTATGTGATTTTGGATATGTCCACAAATTTTCAGGTCATTCGGACGTCGTTTGGTCGGGTTTTAGATTGATTGTGCAATTCGGAAAGTTTTAAGAAATTTAGGCTTGAATTCGATGTGAATTATGGGTTTTGATGTTGTTAGACGTGTTTTTATGATTGGAATAAGTTCGTATCATATTTTGGAGTAGGTTGATGGTTTTCGTTGGGGTCTCGGGGGTCTCGGGGTGAATCCGGGGGTCCAATCGGGCTAATCCATGCATTTTGGAAATGCTGTTAACTGCTGGTGTGTGCTGCAGACGAATGCTCTATGCGATCGCAATGGGCTAATGCGATCGCATAGAAGGTTTTGAAGAGGCCAAGTGTTTGTTCTATGCGGTCGCGGGAGTGGATATGCGATCGCATAGTTCTGGAAGGTTGTGCTCTGCGGTCGCGTTCAGTCTTATGCGATCGCATAGTGTATAGAGAAGGGGGTCCCATGCCCAGCTTTTATCCTATGTGATCGCGGAGCATGGTATGCGATCGCATAGGTATATTATTGGTGAGCATTGCGATCGCATTGAGGATTATGCGATCACATAGAGTAATTTGGCGAGGGTCACAATTTGTTCTATGCGATCGCAACAGTGTTCATGCGATCGCATAGAGTAAAGATGTCTGGGAGTGGATTTAAGTCCAGAAGAGTCAACCCGCGACCCTCATTCGCAAAACGCCATTTTTGAGCTCCAATGGAGGATTTTGAAGGGGAAACGCTGGGATATCATCGGGAGATCATCGGGGGTAAGTCTCTTGACCTTAATTCGTTGGTTTATCATGGAATCCGTGATTATTTCACTGAAAATGGGAGATTAAAGGTGGGTTTGAGCCCTATGCCTAAATTTTAAAAAAACCTTTGATTTGAATAGGCAAACGGTGTCTGATTTCGATAAATTTTATATGAACGGACTCGTATTGAGATAAGGAACCCGAATATATAATTTTCGTGATTTTTCGATAAGCGTACCGGAAGTCGGGTTTTGGCAACTTGTGGGTTTTGGTGTATTTTGAGTTATTTTGATTGGGTAATGCCCAATTGGCCTATTTTGATGTGATTCTATTGATTTTTACCAGATACTACACCTGTGGAGGCCGACATTCGCGGCAAGAGAGTTATTTCTTAGCGGTTTGGTACCGGAGTCGAGGTAAGTGGCTTGTCTAACCTCGTGTGGGGGAATTTTCACCCCTAGGATATTATGTGGTAGTTTAAATGCCTTGGACGCGAGGTGACGGGCGTGTACATGCGCTGGTTGTTGAACACGTACTTTATTTAAAATATTCGATGAGTGATATTCCTGTCTTTAGCTGTAAATTTGATATTTTACCCGGTAGTGGTTAGAAAAGCATGATTAGGTAGTACTTAACTGTTTAGTTGCCTAATTGTCTTATTTGAACTTCTTGATAATTATTGGCACTATTTCTCGGTGAAGTTATAGTTAAGCATAATTTATTCTCTCTGTATACTCCTTTATTGTTGTGCTGGTGGACTGCGGGTTAAATTCCCGGAGACCCAGGGCTGTGGGTTCGATTCCCAGAGACCCGGAGTGATATTGGTAGGGACTGCGGGTTTGATTCCCGAGATCTTGAGTTATTGGTAGGGACCGCGGGTTCGATTCCCGAGATCCTAAGTTATTGGTAGGGACTGTGGGTTCGATTCCCGAGATCCTGAGTTATTGGTAGGGACTGCGGGTTCGATTCCCGGAGATCCTGAGTTATTGATTATTTATTGATGGGCTGCGGCTTCGATTCCCGGAGACCCTGAGGTACTGTCAAGGGGACTGTGGGTTCGATTCCCACAGGTCCTGGACTTGTTTTATTGAGTTGGCTATTTGTTGTTAGCTTAATTGTAGACGATTGCAGTAATCATCTTATTGTTGTTATTTCGCAAATTATTATCATTTAAACTGCTTATTATTGTTATTATCATTATATTATTGTTTCTCAGTAGGGCCCTGACCTTCCTCGTCACTACTCCATCGAGGTTAGGCTTGGCACTTACTGAGTACCGCCGTGGTGTACTCATGCTACTCTTCTACACACTTTTGTTGTGCAAATCCAGGTACATCAGAGCAGGCTCGTGCTAGGTGATTCCGCAGCTTTCTGGGAGACCTCGAGGTATGATCTGCTACGTCCGCGGATCCGGATGCTTTCCTTCTATTCTAGTAGTACTAGTTGGCATTTTTCCTTCATTTCGTTGATAGATACTCTTTACACATAGAGCCACAGTTGTATATTCTCTTTTAGTCTGTGTTACCGTGGGATTCCGGATCTTGGTAGCGTTTTATTCAGTGTGTTGATGGATGTATGTGCCAAGCGGCACGGATTACATACCCTTTTATGCTATTTTTCCGTTGTTTCTTATTTAAGTGTTCATAGCTTGTATATTCCGCAACGTGTTAGGCTTACCTAGTCGTGGGGACTGAGTGCCATCACGACATGTTCACGATTGGTGAACTAGGGTCGTGACAATACTGCAAGCTGTGGGCCTCCTCTAATATCAACTCATGAAGCCCATCCACATTGGGCACACAAATCCTGTCTTGCATCTCATCACACCATCATCATTAATAGTCACATCTCTGGCATCATCATGCTGGACCATGTCCTTAAGGACAAGCAAATGTGGATCATCATACTGCCGCTCTCCAATGTGGTCATACAAGGAAGACCGAGAAACCACACAAGCCAACACCCGACTAGGCTCTAAAATGTGTAATCTCACCGTCCGATTGGCCAAGTCCTGGACATCAACTGCAAAGGGCCTCTCCCCAACTGGAATGTACGCCAAACTACCCATACTAACCGCCTTCTGGCTCAAAGCATCGGCTACTACATTGGCCTTCCCCGGGTGATACAATATGGTAATACCATAGTCCTTGAATAACTCAAGCCATCTATGTTGTCTCAAATTAAGATCCTTCTATTTGAACAGATGCTGAAGGCTGTGATAATCAGTATACACCTCACACAGTATGCCATATAAGTAGTGCCTCCAAATCTTCAAAGCATGAACTATGGCAGCCAACTCCAAATCATGTACTGGGTAGTTCTTCTAGTGGGGCCTCAACTGATGAGAAGTATATGCAATAACTCTACCCTCCTACATTAGCACATATCTGATCCCAACTCTCGAAGCATCATAATACACGTTGTAAGAACTTGAAGTAGATGGCAAAACCAACACAGGAGTTGTGGTTAAAGTTGTCTTGAGCTTCTGAAATCTCTCCTCGCACTCATCTTACCATACAAATGTTGCACCCTTCTGCGTCAACTTGGTCAAGGGCGAAGCAATAGATGAAAAACCCTGGACGAACTGGTGATAATACCTCACTAAACCGAGGAAACTCCGAATCTTTATGGCTGAGGACGGTCTTGGCCAACTCTGCACCGCCTCTTATTCTTCGGATTAATTTGAATACCATCACTAGACACCACGTGTCCCAGAAAAGCCACGGAACCAAGCCAGAACTCACACTTGGAGAACTTTGAATAAAGCTTCTCCTCCATCAATCTTTGTAATACCACTCTCAAATGCTGAGCATGCTCCTCCTAGCTATGCGAGTACACTAAGATATCATTAATAAAAATGATAACAAATGAATCCAAATATGGTCGAAATACGTTGTTCATTAGATGCACGAACTCGGCTGGGCATTAGTCAGCCGGAAAGACATAACCAAAAACTCATAGTGCCCATATCTCATCTTGAAAGCCGTCTTTATAATATTAGAATCTCTAATCTTCAGCTGGTGATAGCTGAATAGAGATCAATCTTAGAGAATACCCTTGCTCCTGGAGCTGGTCAAACAAATCATTGATACGCGGTAGTAGATACTTGTTCTTCACTGTCACCTTGTTCAACTGTCTGTAGTCAATGCTCATTCTTATTGTGCCATCTTTCTTCTTCATAACACACTCGGGTGAATGAAACCCTTATCTAGGAGCTCCTAAAGCTGCTCCTTTAACTATGCTAGTGTCATACGATAGGGAGGAATAGAGATGGGCTGAATGCCCGGCACCAGATCAATACCGAAATCAAAGCCCCTGCCCGGTGGCATGCCCGGTAGGTCTACTGGAAACATATCAGGGAAATCCCTCACAACGGGAACCGAATCAAGACTATGAGTCTCAACTCCAACATCTCTAAAAAATTCCAAATAGGATAAATAACCTTTCCCAACCATCCGATGGGCCTTTATGAAAGAGATCACCCTGCTGGATATATAATCAGTCATACTATGCCACTCAACCCTCGGAACACCTGGCATAGCCAAGCTAAATGTATTTGCTTGACAGTCCAGAATAGAATAACACAGAGATAACCAGTCCATGCCCAGAATAACATCAAAGTCTATCAAGCTCAAAAGCAATAAATCAACTCGGGTCTCCAGACCCCAATAGTAACAAGACAGGACTGATACACATGGTCCACAATAATAGTATCGCCCACCGGGGTAGATACATGCACAAGTAAAGCAAGACACCCTCGGGTCATACCAAATGATGAGCAAAGTATGAAGCTACATAGGAATAAGTAGAACCAGGATCAAATAGAATAGAGGTATCCCTGTGGCAGAATGAGATAATACCTGTGATAACAGCATATGATGCAATGGCATCCCTCATGTCTGGGAGAGCATAGAATCGAGCCTAACCACTACTAGATCGGTCTCCACCCCTAGGGAGGCCCCTAGTTGATTGGCCCCCACCCTTACCTGACTGGGAGGGTACTGAAGTAGATAGAGTAGAAGAGGAGGGTTGATCCCTCTGCTGAGATCGACCACCATGAAGTTGAGGACACTGTCTCCTCATATGACCAAACTCATCTCACTTGTTGCAACTACCCGGTACTGGAGAAGGGGACTGAAGGGATCCCCTCATACCAGAATGACCAGCTGATGCACTCTACACATAAGAACCCTGAGCTAAGAGGGCATATGATGAGCTCTGAGCTGGGAGAGCATTAAGTGAAGAATGGCCCTGCTGGAACCCTTGATCACCACAGCCTGAAGACGCCCCATGATACTCGGGATGAGCTGACTGGTGAGGCCTGAAATAATAACCTCTACTCTACTAAACCTGGCCCCTAGACGGAGCACCACTGAAGCTACCCAATCCTCGAGGTCTCTTGGCCTCTCTCTCCGTTCTCTCATGACGGCAAGCCGTCTCAATATCACGAACAATATCAACTACATCCTCGAAGGTATGACTCAGAATCCTCTCTCGAGTCATCAGAATACGAATGGGATAAATGATTCCATCCACAAACCTCCTAATCCTCTCCCGATGAGTTGGGAACATCCATGGAGCATAACAAGCCAACTCAAAAAATCTTACCTCATACTGAGACACGATCATATCTTTCTGACGAAGCCACTCGAACTGTCTACGCATCTCTTCCCTCTGAGACTGCGGTACCCACTTCTCCAAGAAGAAAGTGGAGAACTCCTGCCATGACAAAGGCGTTGCACCTACCAGCCTATGCCGCTCATATGCCTCCCACCTCGTGAAGGCTGCTCCGAAGAAATGAAATGTAGTAAATTATACCCCGCTCGGCTCCAAGATCCCTGATGTAAGCATGCATCGACACTTGTCAAGAAAACCCTAGGCATCATTGCCTGGAACACCACTGAAAGTAGGAGATGAGAGCCTACTGAACCTCTTAAGACGACGTTGCTCATCGTCTAGCATAGCTGGAACCACATCACCCTGAACTGGGGCAACCAACTGAACTGGTGCAACCTGCCGAGCTGGTGGCACATCTAGTGTCTGCAAACCCTACACTACCTGCTCAAGCATGCAAGCAGCGGGGGCCTGATGACCACCACCGGTCTATGAGGTAGCTGCAATAGTAGTGGCTGAGACTGCCTAAGCCAGGCGAGTGCAAATTCATAGAATCTGAGCTAGGGCCTCCTGAAGACCTAGAATCATAATAGGCACAACTAGTGCCTGAACAATTACTGCTGGAGTCTCTACAGCTGGAGGCTGGTCCTAAACAAGGGAACCTGGTGGATCTGCAGGTGCTGCCCCTGTTGCTCTGCCTTGACCACGGCCACGACCGCGCCCACGACCTCTAGTGGGTGGTAATGGTGGTCGTCTGCCACGTCTGGTAGCACGGGTTCTTGCCATTTGTAAGAATACAAAACTTTAGTTCTCATATTAATAAAGTCGCACAACAAGAATTTCAAGAATATGAAGTTTTCCTAAAGGTTCTGCAGCCTCTCGAGGATAAATAGAGACGTCTACATGCCGATCCGCGAGACTCTACTAAACCGGCTCGTGGATTTGCAGGTGCTGCCCCTGTTGATCTACCTCGACCATGACCACGACCGCGCCCATGACCTCTAGTGGGTGGTAATGGTGGTCGTCTGCCACGTCCGGTAGCGCGGGTTCTCGCCATTTGCGAGAGAATAGAATATAGAAGTTTAGTTCTCGGATCAATAAAGTCACACGATAAGAATTTCAAGAATATGAAATTTTCCTAAAGGTTCTGCAGCCTCTCAAGGATAAATACAGACGTTTACATGACGATACGCAAGACTCTACTAAACCAGCTCATGATTCACGAGACCAAGTAACCTAGGCTTTGATACCAATTTGTCACGACCCCAACCTGGTCCTGATGGTGCACACTACTAGGCAAGCCTGACCATTTCAAATACTTAACCCAATTGATAAACAGAGATATATAGATAGATAGATAAAACATTGAATCACCAAAACCATTTAAGTCAAGATCAGGAAATACTGATAAAAACGCGGAATTTTAACAAAATACAGCCCAACTATGGACCCAGTGTCACGAACATGAGCCTCTAAACATAGAGTGACTTTCTACTACAAAGCTTGTCTAAAATTCGATAATAGGGAAAACAAAAGATAGGGATAGAGGGGAGGAATCCAAGGCTGCGAACGTAGTGCAACTACCTCGATGCTCCCGAAAGCTAACTCTGCTCATCCAAACTGGATCTACCAGCCTGAGAAGAACCTGGATCTGCACGCAAGGTGTAGGAAGTAAAGTGAGTACTCCAACCCAGTGAGTAATAAACGTAAATACAGTCTGAAAGTAAGAAATCACAGAAAATACATAAGGTAACCTATATCTAACAGTTCATATCAATATCGGTGTAATTATGTAAACCAATAATACAATAAAGGAAATAATGCATGATGAGATGCAACACATATAACGGTAGACTCTAGTACCCGACGTGGGGTACAGCCTGCTCCAGTTATTTAACACCGACTGTGCTTACTGGGGTTGTGTACAGACTTTGGAGGGGCTCTTACAGCCCAAACGCAATATCATCCATCTCGTGGCATCAAATAGTCTTTCGGCCTCAATATAAATATATCATCGATGCGGCATGCAGCCCGATCCATATCAAGGAAACACATCCTCATTATCGGGTTCTCGATCCATCTCAGTCAAATACATTCACAACCACTCGGGCATGACATACTATAGGGATCTCAGCCCTCATATCCTTTTCATATAATATTCATGATTAAAAAAATAGTCTTTTTATTACTTTAACAGTTGAAAACATGACTGAGAGTATAATGTATGCAAACAAGTGAGGAAAACCAATGAAGATCTCCTATAGATTTCTACATGTCGGCACAAGGCCCCAAACATGGCAATAAGCCAATTCACAATGATAAAATATGCGTCCCAATTGCCAACATAGTGGAAATAACACTCGGGATGGACCAAGTTACAATCCCCATCAGTAAACGACCCCACACTCGTCATAAAATGCGTGTCACGCCTCAATATAGTGTTACGATGTAAAAGTCCGGGGTTTCAAACCCTCAGAGAAGCATTTACATCAATTACTCACCTCAAGCTGGACACAAGTCTAGCTTGTTATGCCTTTTCCTCGCAAATCAACCTCCTCGTGCGTATAATCTGGTCAAACCCACAAGGAATACATCACAATATGCTAAGGGAACATAACCCAATCGAAAAGACTCGAAAAACATCAAAAATTACGAAGTTGGCAAAACCCGAGCCCTGGGAGCACTTCTTAAAAAATTACAAAATTTGTATCACCTAATTCCTCATCTCGCCACGAGTCCGTACATATAAAATTTACCAAAATCGGAGTTCAAATTCCCCCTAAAATCGCAAATTTTCATTTCAAAACCCAAGCCCTAGTTCGTCAAATTTTCACCCAATTTTCTAAGAATTAAAAGTTGATTCTTCAATAAAATAACGTTTCTAGGTCACGACACTTACCTCTAATCAATTCCCGTCAAAATCATCTTCAATTTATACCAAAAAGCTATTGATGTGGTCAACAATGGAAGAAAATAATGAATGGGTCGCGGATGAAATAACATAATAAACCCTTCTGCCCAGCTATCTTTTCTTCTATCCGAACGCGAGGGCCTTCTCGTGTTCGCGATGAATAAATCATGCCTCGGACCAGAATACGCTTCGCGAATGCGGTGCCCCAAACGCAAACGCGATGACTTAATTGATGCCCCTATGTGAACACGAGCCCCAGGCCACGAATGCGAAGAATAATCCATACGGGGCCTCAACCTCCTTATACGCGAATGCGATACACTCCATCGCGAATGCAATGCTCACTTCTAGGACCCTCCGCGAATGCAATGACAAGGACGCGAACATGAAGAACAAATAGCCAAGGGCCCAACTTTCTCCTACGCGAATGCGGAGACATCATCGTGAACACGAAGCATTAGCACTCAACCTTCCATGAACGCGGGCCTTTCTTCGCAAACGTGAAGGACAAATCAGGCATGCACTGTTGCTGCATTTTCTGCAATATTCCAAGTCCAAAAATCCTCCGTTTAGCCATCTGAAATCACCCCGAGGCCGCTGGGACCTCAACCACAAGTACCAACATCTCCCAAAATATCATACAAACTTGTTCCAATCATCAAAACACATCAAACAACATTAAAATCATCAAATCACATTGGATTCAAGCCTAAGTTTCTTCAAAACTTCCGAAAAATGCATTCGATCAAAAATACACACAAAAAAACTCCAAATGACCTGAAATTTTACCCGCACATCCAAAATCACCTAACGGAGCTATTGCAACTCTCAGAATTCCATTCGGACCCCCAGATCAAAATCTCACCTACCAACCAGAATTCGCCGAAATACTAACTTCGCCAATTCAAGCCTAATTTTACATCGAACCTCCAAAATTAATTCCGATCGCATTCTTAAGTCACTAATCATCCCCCAAAAGTAACCGAATCACCAGAATTTACATTCAAGCCCTCTAACTAAATAGTCAACTTCCGGTTGATTTTTCCAAATTAAGTTTTCCTTTAAGAGACAAAGTGTCTCATTTCGATCTAAAACCAATCCAATTCGACTCGATCACCTCAAATACCGATAATTAAGCATAGAGAAACATAATATGGGGGGAAATGGGTGGTAACTCTCATGACGACTGGCCGGATCATCACAGAAACAAAGAGAACATGACAATGGTTCATGGACAACTTGAAGGCTTCTTTGGACTTGAAAGATGGCAAAGGTTATACATTCATATCAGATATGCAGAAGGTATGTTACCATATGCTCAGAATTTTTACACTCAACAGATTATGTTATTTAGTTTGTTACTGTAATATTTCTTCATGTGTGGGGTCTATTGGATGATGTAAATAATGTATGTCCACAATCATATCATAGATACTATGTAAGGCATATTGAAGCAAATTGGAGAAAAAATTGGAATACTGATGGGATGAAAAAGTTAATGTAGTGGTATTCTTGGTGCACATATGAACAAGAATTTAAGGATATGTTGAAACAATTAGGTAAAGTGTCTGAGAATACTGTCAGGGACTTTTTAAAATATCCTCCAGTAAGCTAGTGTAGAGCTTACTTTGATACCCAATGTAAGAACCTAATGGTGGACAACAACTTTACAGAGTCTTTCAACTCTTGGATTTTTCAAGCTAGGCACATGCCAATTGTGAAAATGCTTGAGGATATAAGAGTGAAGGTGAAGTCTACTGTTAATATGTTCTTAGTTATTGTTGACTAATTGACTAACTACTTGTTTTCTATGTTACTAATTGACATCTTCTTGTTAGGTAATGTATTGTTGACTAACTGCTTGTTTACTGGTTGACAATTGAAGGTGATGAATCAACTAAATGATAGAGCGGATGAAGTTAGCAGTTGGAGAGTTGAATACAGCCCATATGCAATGGAGCTATACAATGATTATATAGATATGGCTTCAAAGTACAAGGAAATTTTAATGAAGAAAGGGAAACAAGACCCAACATTTGCGATTCACCGGTGGTATTCCAAACAATCTTGGCAGTTGGTCTATCAGCACAACTTGCAACCTGTTATAGGTGAAAGATTATAGAACGTTGAGATACACCAAACCATAAAACTACCGCCATTATCAAAGATGGTTGATAGACCTAAAGTGAAAAGTTCAAGAGAGAAGGATGAAAATAGGAAAAGACAAGGAGAATGGTCAACATCTAGGAAGGGTCTTCAAATGACTTGTGGTTTTTATGGCAAGCTAAACCATAATAAAAGAAGTTGTCCATTAGCCAATAAGGTATACTTTCAATCTATTGTTTGTACTTACAATCTATTTTGGTACTCACAATATATTTAATTATAATTACTGTCACAGAATGTGCAAGACCAAAATCAGACAATCGAAGACCAAGAATCAGAATTTTTTATGGTACCTAATCCAGGTTTTAAAGCACAAGACCAAAAACTGCCAAGTCAGGCTAGCCAACCAAGTCAGTTGTCCAGTCAGTAATTCAATGAGAACACTCATATGCCAACTCACCAATCCTATCAGTATACTCAGTAGCCAAGTCTGCAATCCAGTCAGTATACTTGGTAGCCAAGTCAGCAATCTAGTTTCTACACTCAGATGCCAATTCACCACTTCATTTATGGCACACAGGCAACTCAGATGCAAAGTCAAAATATTCGGACAAGAAGAAGGCTTATTCAAGCAGACTTTGGTGCAGAAGATGACCCAGTTTTGAGGCCTAAAGTTGTCTATGATATTAATATTAGATTTCAGTGTAAGAATCGACAAAATTCTTGGACTAGAAAGATTCCATTCACAGGTGATCGCACTAGTAGCTCACAACTAACAAAATTGCCATACTCCTGGAAGGGAAAGGAGGCAACTGTTGGTGTGAAAGAGAAAAAGATTGGCAAACTCAAAGCTAGAAGAGGCAAGGGGAGGGGCAAGGGGGAGTAATGTAACAAGAAATGATGAATGTACTATACATTAAAATCCCTTTTTGTCACGACCCAAATCCGGTCGTGATGGCGCCCAACAATCAAGCTAGGCCAGCCAGACCAACAATTTAATTATCACAAAATACTAGTCCCCAAATGGACAACCCAAGAAGAATACATGAATTTAAGAACTCAAATAATAATAATACTGAACAAAAGTACTGACACTCCCAAAGATCCGGAGTCACAAGTCTAGAGCCTCTAACGAAACCAAACAGGAAATAGAGAGTACGATATAGAAGTACTCAGTTCTGAATACAAAATACAAAACAACAACTAGAAATGAGAGGAGAAGCTAGGTTCTGCGAACGTAGGCAGCTACCTCAGCAACCCGATATAACACTGCAACCGCTGGAATTTCCCGTCTAGTGCTCCTGAGTACCTGAGTCTGCACACAAAAGGTGCAGGGAGTAGGGGTGAGTACTAAGTACTCAGTGAGTAACAAATATATATATGTAGCTGACAGTAAGAAATCCACAAAATACCACAATATGAAGCTACACTACAGTCCGATTCTCCTACGAACTAGCAACAACAATACAATACAGCTACCACAGAGTAATTCAACAAATACAGATGCAATGCAATGCACATAACCACTACGGCGTGTAGCCCGATCCAATTTAACGTCGACGGCGCTCACTGGGGGTGTGTACAGACTCCGGAGGGGCTCCTACATCCCAAGCGCAATACTACTGCGGCGTGCAGCCCAATCCTCATATCAACCACTGCGGCGTGCAGCCCGATCCCATGCTCAGTCCACAATAAGCAAATAAGTCACAAAACAGTTCATTTTCCTTAATTCCAGTTCTCAATTCATAATTTATGAAAAATACTTTAACCTTATTAAATTTGTAAAAGCCGATGACTTAGCATTTCAAAAGTGTGATTACAATTTCCAGGACTGAGATCAGTGATTTAAGCAATTATAGCTATCACGTAAATATTGTCCTCTAAGGACGCTACAGATCGGCACAAGGCCCCAAACAAGGCTTACAGCCCACAAATATAGCAAATACAGTGTATTTCCAACACTAACAACATGTCATTCACTTTCCGGGATGGACCAAGTCTCAATCCCCAATCACAATCAATCCCGCACCTGCCACGGTAGCGTCACAATGTGCTAAGCCGGGGTTTCGAACCCTCAGGCTACCATATACACAAACTACTCACCTCTAGCCGGTCGTAGACTCGTCCGCGATGCCTTTTCCTTTGAATTTCGTTGCCTCGTGTGTAGAATCTTGTCAAATAACAATAAATACGGGTCAAAGAATCATAACCCACTTCAATTTATATGAAATTCGCATAATGACACTAAGTTGGTAAAACCCGACCCCGGGCCCCACTGCTCGGAAAATTCCAAAATTAGTACCAACGCGATCCTTATCTCGCCACGAGTCCGTGCATATAAAATTTATCGAAATCGGAGTTCAAATGTCCTTCCAAATCCAAAAATCCCGTTTTCAATACTTAGGCCACATTTCTTCAAGATTTCAACCCAATTTCATGAAGATTGATGTTAATACTACCATAAAATGATGTTTTTGAGTCAAGAATCTTACCTCCGACGAATACCCGATGACTTCTCGATGATTTCCTCGAGTTTTCTTCTCTCTAGGGCTCAAAATTATGTTTTGGGGGTGTAAACCCGTAACCCCTCTGTTCTGCAATTTAATTCACTGCCAGAGACTTTTGTTCTTCGCGTTCGCGTGAGCTCCCACGCGTTCGCGAAGAACAGTTCCTCCTTACTCTTCGCGTTCGCGACGCTTGCCACGCGTTCGCGATGCACAATTTCAT
The DNA here is from genome assembly GCA_032618575.1 of Nicotiana noctiflora. Taxonomy (NCBI): domain Eukaryota; kingdom Viridiplantae; phylum Streptophyta; class Magnoliopsida; order Solanales; family Solanaceae; genus Nicotiana; species Nicotiana noctiflora. Next base: position 35,599 of record JASVEL010006929.1, read on the forward strand.
TACCCTTCGCGAACGCGACGCCTCCCACGCGTTCGCGATGTACAAGCTTCCAGCCGCCCAGATTTCTTCTACGCGTTCGCGATACACCTCCCGCGAACGCGAAGCACAACACCCACGACCCTACGCGACCGCGACCCAGGCAACGCGTTCGCGATGCTTAACACCCCTGACCTACGCGAACGCGGCTCCCCCTCCCGCGAACGCGATGCACAAAAAGGCTTGGCCTTCGCGAACGCGACACTTGTCACGCGAACGCGAAGGCTTAAGGGCCTGGGCAGAACCTGCAGTTTTCTGCAGATTTTTGCCAAGTCCAAATGCCCGGTTGATGGTCCGAAATCATCCCGAGGCCCCCGGGACCCCAACGAAAACCACCAACGCACTCCAAAACATGATACGGACTTGTTCCAATCATAAAAACACCATACTAAACATCAAAATCACCAATTATCCACGGATTCAAGCCTAAGTTTCTTCAAAACTTTCAAAACTAACATTCAATCCAAAACCCGAACAAACGATGTCCGAATGACCTGAAATTTTGCGGACACATCCAAAATCATATAACGAAGCTACAGAAATTGTCGGAATTCCATTCCGACCCCCGGATCAAAATATCACCTACCATCCGGTTTTCGCCAAAATTCAACATTCGCAAATTCAAGCTTAAAACTACACCGGACCTCCGAATTCAATTCCGATTGTTCTCCTAAGTCATAAATGATCCCCCGGAACTAGTCGAATCATCAGAATCCGGTTCCGAGCACTCTAACTCAATAGTCAACTCTTGGTTGACTTTTCATATTCAAGCTTTCTTCAAACATGCTATTTGTTTCATTTTCAATCCAAATCACTCCTAACTCACCCGATATACTCTAATACTGTTTTAAAAGCATAATATATGTAAATGCAAGGTAACGGGGTGGAAATTCCCGTAACGACGGGCCGGGTCGTTACACTTTTTTGCATGACAGTTCGAGTACGTGATGTTTGTTTATGTTTTAGATTTTTAGACAAGTAAATATTTTTGGATCATACATTTACTTGTCTAATAGCAATATTTTATTGGGCTTAAATCTTGAAATAGTATATATTTGCTACTCGATTAATGGTAATTTTCTTCTTGTCTATCTATAAGAGATGTTTCTATTTGTTATTGTGATTGTCCATATATGCAAAATATTGTATGAGAGTGAAGAGAATGGTAAAAAACTTAATTTCATACCAATAGAGAACCATTACAAATGCAGCATTACATCATGTGCAGAATTACAACATCTGAACCTAATACATAAATATCTAGAAATTGCAAAATAGACGGAATTATATAATAACCTAACTACACTACATCATCTTGAAAACTTGCACCAACATAAAGACAGCCCAAGAAAACACAATAAACAACTTCATAGTTTGTGGTTTATCCTCCATCCTAGCGACCTTCTCTATTTTTCTGAATTTAACTGCCTCCACCTCTTCTATTTTTTCTCCATTTTCAGTCTTTTAACAGAAACAACATCTTTCAAGTTAACCACCATCTTTTTCAGTTAATTTCTTTTAATTTTCACTGATTTCAGTGAAGTATTATGTCATGGATTAACATCATCACATGTGGTGGCTTCTCTTCACCCTCCATTCCCACAAATCACATGAAGCTTCCTCGTTGAGACGAGGGCATTTGTAGAATCGACGACCATCGTTCAAATAAACCACAACCACAACGATGAGACGAACCAGAAAAGAAATTTTTTTAGATATTTGAATTTTTTGTTATTTAATAAAGGCAAAAATTTTACAGCCAACTACAAGATTCGAAGGAAAAAGACAAGATTTAATTAGTTGAAAATAAGAAATCTTGGGGAAGAAGAATCGGGCCGAGTAAGCAACCTGATGACCTAGGTACTAAATTGGGGAAGAAGACGAGGAAAATATATGTGTATATGGTTAAAAGAGTGGGTATAAAGTAAAATAAGTGAGTTGGATCGGTTAAATGGATCGAAAAAAATACTCAAATACAATGTCAGCACCACTGAGCCACGTGGACAAATGAAAGAACGCCACATCATTTAATGAGATACCGACATGGAGTTCCGTTAGTCGCGGTAGTGGATTTGAAAATAGAAGTATTGTCCTATATATTTTCAGATGAATAGATAGATGGAGGACATTTATAAACCATTTACCATATAATAGAGGTACTTTAAGCCCTTTTCCATAAAATAAGTCGATACGAACTTTTTACTTCTATATATATATATAGTCAAACATCTTTATAATAGTGTAATTTATCCGGATATTTTTTACCTGTTATAGTAAAGTGGTGCGATAGAAAACATATATTATAACATAACATAAACAGTCCGTTTACAAAAAAAATTAGCTATTACAATGAAGTACCGTTATAAAAGATGACTGTCACAGCAAAGTCTACCGTAGTTATATATACAAAGCTTCAACGTGAAAACAACAACATATTTCACTACAAGAAACAAACACGGGAACGTTAAATAACCACTACCAACTTTACTTAACAAAAGACGAGCATATATGCATGAAAGTTTAGCCTTTATCCTATATTTACTACAGTTATACCGTCCATATATACTAGGTTATTTTTAGAAGTTGCCAGCATCTGTATCAACTCCTCCTTTAGGAACATCACCTCCATTACCATTGTTGAAGTCTTGCCTTGGTATATAATGGTGATTATTCACGCTGCTACTGTCCCCCTGCCCGAAACCATTATCGGCTTCATTATAATTCTGGACTAAGTTCCTGCTCGTGGCCAAGCTTGAATTCATCACCAACATCACTAAAACAAGCACAACCAACGTCCTCATAATTATGTATCTGCCCCTGTGAATCAATAATGATAAATATATTTGATGAGTTTAGTCGTTGAGTATGCAACTATAAACGTGAATAGATGCTTTCCGAGTTAAGATAAAAGAACATGTTTGCGGACAATTTTCAAAGGAAAAAACAAAAAAAGGAGTAACTAAAGTTTATGGAGGGGCGGATGTAGTGTATTACTAACTGGTTGGATTGAATCATTAATTTTTTTATGCGGAATAAAAATTCATTAAAATTATAAAAATAGTAGATATAATCCCATAATTTTGAAAAAACGGTTTAAATGCTAAAATCCTTAAAAGTTGAACTCATAAAATTTAAATTCTAAATCCGTCTCTAAATTCATAGATCATCAACATACTGGCTATGAAACAAGTACGTAACAGATATGTTGTCCAATTCTCGTGTCTTAAGCACGACATTTTGGTGGAAGTAGAAGTCGAAAGGTGAATAAATATAATGATAATTTGATTTTTCGATGATGTATGACAACTTAGAATAAAATAATATATTTAATTTCTTCATGCTCGTTCCAAGCTTGTAGTACCATTAACAAAAATCTTCTTTATTACAGGATTTGAAGCTAAGCATGGCAACTTTTAAAAGTGTTTAGATATATTTTGTTGCACAACGGGGATATTTTTTTCTTTTATAGAAGGCATAATATAATGTATGATCTAACTGTGAAATATAAACATACCTGGCAAAGATAACAAGTGCTAGAGAATATTTGAAGTTAATTGTGAGGTATATGTAAATTTTTACGTTGTTTATATAGTGAGTAAATGTAGAGATGATGTAATTACTATTCGTATTATTTTATTTGGAGATGGGAACTCCACCAGAAGAGGCAAGAATAAGTGGAATTGCCATATTATTAGACAAATAAATGATGGAGTTGAAGGAAATTTATGTCACATTATATGATATGGCTAATATATTCCCACATCAATGACAGTGGATTTTATGACATACCAAAAGTCAACCAGTAACAGTTGAATTACTGTAATACATGATTTGTTATATATAAAATATCTTAAGTTTCTTTGGGATTTATCTATTTAATCCTATTCTAGATATGGAAACTTGGCATGATTAAATTGTCCGTTTACAAATGCATAGTAATATCCACTCTGCCTAGTTGTTGTTCCAATGATTAACACTCATCATGCCTTAGTCATAATAGTTTGTAATATAGTATATATAAAAAATCTGCTAATTATTGTAACCAGTAAAATATTATTAAATAGGGTAAAATAGTTTGTAATATACAACAACACCCCTACCCCGAAGGTTGATTCCAATAGACTCAACTCTCCAACTTGCTCTTGGGGTAACTCGAACTCACAATTTCTTGGTTGGAAGTGGGAGGTGCTTACCATCTAAACAACTCACCTTGTCATAATAATTTATAATATAGTATATAAAAAAAAATTTACCTCCTATAATAAACCTTTACACGTTATTTATTATAAATAAATATCATTTTATAAAATTATATCGTATAGCTACCTTTTAGGCATTTTAGTAAATTATATTTTATGGTCACTTCCTACTGTTAAGTTATTAAATACATTGTGAAATATTTTTCTCTCACATACTTTTTGTTATCTCTCTCATCGGTATTGTATACAATTTTGTTAAACCCACGCTCTCTCTCCACTATCTCTCTCCCAACCCAATATCTTCCCCACGAATACCAATGTGTTACGTATTTTAAATACACATATGTATTTTACTAATAAATAGTTATTATAGTGACTTTCACCGTTAGTTTTTAAATGTATTTACAAGACTTTCACGGTTGTACTTATGAATATGTTATGTATTCCAAAAACATGTATTCATCTAAAATGATTACATATTTTGAAAATCTATAGAACGATAGCAATAGAAAATGGAGAGATTGAAAATATAGAGATTGCCCTGTTTTGTGGTTTTTCCCGGCTGAGAAATCATTTCTTTAACGTGAAACACATATTGTGCGTGTTATAATCAAAGTTAGTTGAGTTATAGTAAGAGTCTATCGTGTTAATTGATTCACTTACCGTTTTAAACAGCTGAAAAGACTATTTTTACGCAATTACGTTACTGTATTCACAAATATTGCTCGCGAATACAATTGTTGCTTAGTTGGATCCCCTGTTTCACGCGACGTTTTGCTACTATATTCATGAATACAGTAGCTTAAATACATCGAATACACTCTATAACAATTGAAAACATAGCTATAGGAAGTAATTTAGTAAATGGTAGCTAAAACTAGCTAATAATTGTTGGGTTTTAAGTATATTAATGCTTAAAAGAGGGTGAATGAGAAATAGAGGAAAAATAAAATATTTGAGTTTCATTTGAGATTCCCTCCTAGATGAAGGGACATTGTCTCATATTCGAAGAGGAAGAAGTTTTTAATGAGTATATAAGCAATTGCTCTTCTTCTAACGCTTAAGTTGAGAAGAAGACAAGCCTCGCGCCGTCGTCGTTGTCGCTTGCTCGGCTTTGGCTTCGGCTTCAACTTTAGATTCGGATTCGGATTTTGTCAATTAATTGATTAATTTTTTGGATCAAATTTATTTGTTAATGGTAAATATTAACAGAAATGTTATTAAATATCCATTTTAATAACAAGAATATTAATATTAAAATTCAACCATTTTTTTTTGTAATAGAAAATTGACTACCCTCTTTAATTTTCCATCTTTATTGTTGAGTAAATAGCCATTTATGTTATGACACTTATGTTATGACCGCTTTGCATAAACAACCATTCTTAAGAGTTGTACCTCTTTAGATTTCTGTCCAATATCCTTATAAGTTAATTGAAAGGAATTCAAATTCTTTAGACTCAATTGATATAGATATTTGCGACAAGTCAATATCATCTCGCGGTAGAAAGAAGTATTTCAAAACTTTTATTGGATAGTACTCGATATTTGCTATATTTACTTACTTAATAGTAAAGATGAAGCAATAGAAGCATCCAAGCAATACAAAAATGAAGTTGAAATGCAACTTAACAAGAAAATCAAAATCATAAGAAGTAATAGGAGAGGTGATTATGAATCTCCCCTTGAAGAAACATGTTTAGAATATGGAATTATTTATCAAACCTTCCCCTTAAATGTCCCAATCCAATGGGATTGCGCAAAGAAAGAATCATTCATTAAAGGAGATAATGAATGCATTGTTGATAAGTTCTAGTTTGCCACAGAACTCGTGGGGGAGCCGTTCTTACGGCTAATCGAATACTAAATCGAGTACTCATAGTAAAACACAATCCATTACATATGAAAAATAAAAAGGAAGGAAGCCCAACTTGAAATATTTTATTATTTAGGGGTATGTGGTAAAAGTACAAGTTCCTAAACCCAAAAAGAAAAAAAATGGGACCGATAATTATTGATTGTGTTTTCATAGGATATGCGACCAATAGTAAAGCATATCGATTTCTGGTTCATAAATCAGAAAATACCGATATTAATAATAATACGATTATCCAGTCAGATAATGTCGATTTCCTTGAATATATATCCGTATAAAAAGGAATTTGAGTCGATTGGTGAAGGATCTAAACGACCTCGGGAAGAAACAAAAGAAAGTACATTTAATCAGGAGGATCCAAGACAAAGTAAACGTCAAAGAACGTCTACTTCATTTGGACCTGATTTTGTGACTTTTTTATTGGAGAATGAGCCTCAAACATTCAAAGTAGCTATGTCTTCTTCAAATTACTATTTTGTAAAGAGGTAGTCAATAGTGAAATAGAATCCATATTGAATAACCATACATGTGAATTAGTTGATCTTCCTCCTGAAAATAAGCCTTTGGGTTCTAAATGGATTTTTAAGAGAAAAATGAAAGATGATATCACTATTGATAATTTTAAGGCAAGACTTGTAATCAAAGGGTATAGGCAATGAGAATGCCTTGACTACTTTGATATATACTCTCCGGTTACAAGAATTACATCCATACAGATGTTAGTAGCGTTAGATGTAATGTATAGTCTTGAAATTCATCAAAAGCAAGATAAGACGTGTTTCTTAAATGGAGAGCTGGAGAACGAAATCTACATGGAACAACCTGAAGGTTTTGTGGTTTTAGGTAAAGAAAAGAAGGTATGTAGACTTGTTAAGCCCCTTCACGGACTAAAACAAGTACCCAAATAATGGCAATCGAAATTTGACGAAACAATATTGTCAAATGGTTTTAAGATAAATGAATGCAATAAATGCGTGTACATTAAAAATGTTCCAAATCACATTGTCATTATTTGGTTATATGTAGGCGATATGCTTGATAATGAGTAATGACATTGCCAACATAAATGCTACTAAGCATATGCTAACTAGCAAGTTTGATATGAAAGACTTGGGAGTTGCTGATTTAATTCTAGGAATTAAGATCCATAAGACTCCTCAAGTTTTGGCACTGTCACAATCTCATTATACTAAGACAATACTTGAAAAATGCAATCACGTAGGGTTTAAAATTGCAAAGACTCCAGTTGACGTGAATCTTGCATTATCAAAGAACAAAAGCTAAAGCATATCGTGTGTTGGGATGCTTAATGTACATCGTGAATTGTACACGATCAGATATAGCTTGTGTTATAAGTAAATGGAGTCGATACACGAGCAATATAGGTCAATCTCATTGGATGACAATGAAACGAGTTTTAAGATATTTAGAATATACCCAAGACTTTGCTTTACACTATAGTAAAAATCCTGCAGTAATTGAGGGATACAGTGATGCGAATTGGATCACCAGTTCAATCGATTTTAAGTCCACAAGTGAATATGTATTTACTATTGGTGGAGGAGCATATCTTGGAAGTCGTCCAAACAAACTTGTATTGCCCACTCTACAATGCAGGCTGAATTTATAGCCTTAGATAAAACCGGTGAAGAATCTTAATGGCTCTAAAATTTCTTGGAAGACATTCCATTTTGGCCCAAATCGTTGGCACCAATATGCACACATTATGATAGTCAACGATAATTAGAAGGGGGGAGCGTTATGTATAACGGTTTGTCTCATAATACATGGTGATGACATAAAACCGTTAGGTAATTACTCTCTAGAAGAATTATCATGATTGGCTATGTAAAGTCAAGTGATAATATGTCAGATCCACTTACAAAAGGCCTAACTAGAGAGGTAGTTGAGAAATAATCAAGGGGAATGAGACTATGGCCGAGAATAAGTCATTATGGCGGTAACTCTTCCTAGAAGATGGGAGATCCTAAGATCTAGGTTCAAGTAGATCAAACAAAGTCATTAATGATGGTTCAACATTGTCAACTAAAATTTTGGTCCATTCTCGTGAAGAGACAATGTTCAGTACAAAAGGATAAAAGAAGGCTTTTTAATGATTTCTAAATTTGATATAGGGTATATCAAATAGTATATCTACGGGATGACACGTTTAGCAATCACCTATGTAAGTGTGAAGTGCTAGCCGCTTCAAAGAGAATTTTGCAAGGTCATTTCTCTATGCACTTATGAAACAAGACGGTGCTCATGGCTGAAACGAATACAACAATGAGAACCAAAGACGGTTAAGGGTTGGTTGTGTGACTTATGGTTGTCTAGGTATATACTAAAGTTCGATGGTTCAAAGATATCAAATCTACCGATTGATCGAGTACATCCGACATAAATTCATTACAAAAAGTTCAAAAGGAAACCTACTTATCCAAATGTCCTTGCTTGCGATCTCATAGTTTTTCATGCATATTTCCGTGATATAACCATTTCTCATTCATGTGGGGGATTATTGGGGTTTTAAGTATATTAATGCTTAAAAGAGGTTGAATGAGAAATGGAGAAAAATTTAAATATTTGAGTTTTATTTGAGAATCCCTCCATGATGAAGGGATATTGTCCCATATTGGAAGAGGAAGAAGTTTTTAATGTGTATATAAGTAATTGCTCTTCTTCTAGCTTTTAAAGAGTAGAGAAGAAGGCAAGCCTCGTGCCGTTGTCGTCGCTCGCTCGCTTGGCTCGGCTTCAAATTTGGATTTGGTCAAATGATTGATTGATTAATTTTTTGGACCAAATATTTTTGTTAATAGTGAATATTAACAGAAACATTTTTAAATATCCGTTTTAATAACAATAATATTAATATTAAAATCTAACTATTTTTATTTTTCTATTTTTTTTTGTAACAGAAAATTAACTACCCTCTTCAATTTCCCCTCTTTATTATTGAGTAAATAGCTATTTATGTTACGGTATTTATGCTATGACCGTCTTGCATAAACAGTCATTCTGAAGAGTTGCACCTCTTCAGATTTTAGCCCAACATTGACTATAAATACAAGTCCATTCTCTCAGTTTTTTATATGATTTTCTGAGTTTCTCCTCCTTCTTATGTATTGTTTTAACTTCAAAGAAAGCAACAGTAAGTGTGATTTGTTACCGAACTTTATGTTCACTCAAATACTGGAGTTTGAACTATCACTACACCAGTTTGTAATTCGTTCTATCGTGGGAGGAAATAATATATAACCTTGGGTACTAGGAATGGATTAAATTTCTTAAGGAAACATTGTGAATTCAGTGGGCTCGAATTAATTTGTGTTTCGTTTATATTTCTGCTCATGTTATTTTATTTTCTCCAAAATTATGTTACGACTACAGTTACTAATAATAACCACTAAATAATAGTGGTTTGTGAAACTTTTTTATAAAAAGTCCATAAAACAACCAATCAGATGGAACTTTTTGTAAGTAGCTTGGAGGGAGAAATTTAAAAATAGCCATATTTACAACTGATCATTCAAAAATAGCCAGTTTCAAAAGTAATCGAAATGCATCCAATTTTCATGTAAAGATAAATCTGAACGAAATCACTATTCAAAATCTGGAAAATATGCCCGCATATTATACAGGAGTTCCAGCATAGGTATACTTGAACCCCTACATATTATATATGAGTTCCAGAATAACTATGTTGGGACTTCCGTATAATATGCGGGAGTTCAAGTATAATTATGTTGGAACTCCAGCATAATATACTGGAGTTCCAGCAAATATAATGTCCAGTATAATATACTGGAGTTTTGAGCATCGGTGCTCCAGTCTCCCGTATATTATACAAGAGTCAGCAAAGTATACCGGTCCAGCATAATATGCTGAAGTTTGTACACAAATACACCAAACTCTCATATATTATATGAGATCGGTCTTTGTTGTAGCAAAATAATGACTATTTTTATTAACTTGGTAAATGCTGACTATTTTTAATTGATCAGTGCGAAAACTGGGTATAACATGCTATTTTGACTAGCTTGGTGGCTAGAGCCCATAGGGTTGGATCAGCCCAATTTGCTATTGGTTTGGGTCAGTTTGGCAATATAGTCCAGACTCCAGCGAAATAGATAGCCGCTCCCTGGAATTGTCAGTAATTGAATTGAATTAAATTGTTGAAGAAGAAGAAGAAGAATGAATGCTCCAGATCGTTATGAACGATTCGTCGTTCCAGAGGGCGTTAAGAAGTAACTCTATTATCTGATTATTACATAGTGTTATTATATATACACACCCTTTTAATTTCATTTTTTTAACTCACTGCTAATTTTATTTAGGGTTTCATACGAGAGAGATACAAAGATCATAAATGCAGCTACATTCACCGTTGAAAGAGAGGAACACACTATCGGCAACATTCTTCGCATGTAAATTACACAACTTTTAGACTGAATAGATTTGCTTTCTTTTGTGTATTAAATTTTTCATATTTTTTGATAATATTTGCATGATTTTTGAAAAAATAACAGGCAACTGCATAGGGATGACAATGTACTATTTGCTGGGTATAAGTTGCCTCATCCTCTTCAGTACAAAATCTTGCTCAGGGTTAGTAATACCCTCTATTGTTCTCTTCTTTTGTGCCTGTTTCTTCAGTTTCTTGTTCTTTTTAGCTCAATAATTGCAATGCTTTTAGCCCCGGGTCTTTGGTCTAGTGATAAGAGCACACTGTGGGTTATGCACAGACAAAAGTCTCGTATTTTAGTAGAGAAAGGGAGAGAGTCGGGCCCTTTTCTATTGAGTATCAGTTCGTATGCCACTGGCCCTCGGGATTTGCAGTCTATCCACAAAAAAGGAAAAAAGTGCAGTGCCTTTAAAAGTAAGACAAAATTGTATAGCATTATATGTGATATTTGTGAGTATGAAAATTTTGAAAAATGGCATGTAGCAACTAGGAAATGTCATAGCTTGTTGTATTGCTGATAAAGGAATAGCAAGATGCTTGAGTTAAGCTAGTTCTATTCTAAATGTATAAGTAACAGCAAGAATGGTTGTGATGCCCGGGGCGGAGCTAGCTTGAAGAAAGGGGGTTCAATTTAGCCTCCTTTGTTGAAAAGTTATACTGTGCAAATAATAAGGTAAAAGTTAGTGTTTGGCTATAACAAGCTGACGAATCCCCTTGATATAAGGAAAAATTCTTGTGAAGTGGCAAAGGGGGTCCAGAAGTTGCTTTAGGTCACAGGTTCATATCCCAGTTGTTATATTTTTGGATCACCTTGTATAAATTCCCGGCTCCGCCTATGCGGTGAGCATTTGCGAAGAAGGATGAGTACGAGGAAGATAGGTTTGCATTCACTATTTCATTAGATAAAAGCCTGCTCCAATTACATGTAAGAGTTGGTTGAGAAGCTGAATTGATGGGGTGGAAAAATAAAGCTATGGGAACATTGAAAAGATGTGTCATGCATTTAGTTTCCTAAATTGGAAGGGGAATTTTGGGGCCTAAAAGGGAAGTAATATGGTTGCGTTTTTAGTGCTTGCTTAGTTCAGGTACCTAGTGTATGGTTTTCCAGCTAGTTGATTGCTTTGGTTGATATTCCTCTGCAAAAATGACCAATTTAGATATCAAATTGGGAAGTGAGTAGCGAAAAAAGCTCAAATTATTGAAAGTTAAAAAGTGAACTAAAAAGGTGAAATAATATTTCATTATTGCCTTGTGATACTTGAATCATTTTCCTGTCGAAGCGTTCTTACTTCAAGACTTGCCTTATGCTATCTTGCACCTTGAATATGACTGTAACAACTAACTAAAGAGGAGGTATATTTAAGTGGAATATTTTGAGTGGGTCTCTGTGTGCTTCTGTATGTGTGTTTGTGCGCGCGCATGCTTTCTTTATTTCATTTTTTAGATGACAGCGAAAAATGATGTATTACATGCGACTGGAGAAGACTTTAGGTTGTAGGTTGGACTTATCCCAAATCATGTATGACTAGCAGCTGATTTTATTGCTACAGGGTGATTAGAACAGTTACTAATTGACTTAACCGCCTCTTTTTAATTCAGCATATGCTGTTTTTCACTTTTTGTTAACTTATTTATTAGTCTTGCTGTTGGTTGCATTTTTTAATTGTAAGTTTTATTTTAGTTTTTATTAGTCACTTATTTGATTTATTAGTGCTTCATTATGTACTCATGTTTCAGATTTACTGGTTTATACGATTCCAAGGTTGTATTTACCTCAGTAATGTTGGAAGAATAGAATCTTTATTTGGCTTGTAATATTCTCCCTGTTCAGGTGTGTATATCCTGAAAAAGTTGCTGCTAAAGCAATCGTATCTTCTCGCATGACTCTTCGCACTGTATTTCTTATGAACTTATATATAATCTCTTAACAACGTGCTTCTAATTTGTCTGTTACTATGGTGTTCTACTGCAATCTTGTCTGTTTATGCACTTTAATCTCTCTGGATTTGACCTGTTGATTTGCAGATTCAAACAACAAGTCAGTCCTCACCTATGCAGGCATATAACCAGGCCATAAATGATCTTGATAAGGAACTTGATCATCTGAAGAATCAGTTCGAGGTACAGTTATCTTTTAATTTTTGTCTAGCTCGTTTTAAGTAGACTTTGTTTATGTACTATCATCTGTGCTTAGCATTATTGCAGACATCATTTTGACTTCGGATTTCAAGATCTTCAGTAATATTGAATTGTCATAAGAACAAATGGAGAGACTTAAAATATATTAGGAAGTTTTAAATATTTGGAAAATCATTCACTTTTTAATTGAATGATTGTATGCTTCTTCAATACTTCTTTCCATTTTTTTTGTGTTGGGTTATTATGGTTCCCGTTCTTCAGTACTTAAGATGAAGCATCAATTTAAAATCTTTTCTGTAGTGTGTTCTTTATTTTGGTATGAAATATTATGGTTCTATGCTGGGTGGATGCAGAGTGTTAAAGCAATTGAGTTCGAGCTTCTTTACCTTCTTGAGATTTATACTGAAGCCGTTCAATTTCTCACCTCGAACTTGACAGTTGACATTGATTTAAAAACTCAATTTAAAAGCTGAAATGAGAAAATGTAAAGTGATGCCTATTCTTCTAGAGTTCCTGAATTCTTTTCAAAATGGACAGCTAGGTCCTATGACTGACCGTTCTCCTGGCCGAAAATTCATGACGGGACAGCTCACACACAAAGAAACTCCTTTCTCTTTCCTCTCCTTTTCGTGTGCCAACACTCCTTTCTACTGCCTAATCCAAAAATCCATAAAACCTCGAACAAACAGAAAATACCAGTTGCCGTTCTCTCCCTTCCCCAATGCTATTGAAGGAGGACTCCACTTATTTGTGAACAGTTACCCCGTCCTTTAAGCTGCTCAATTACCCCTAGAGAAGCCCCAAGGTTTTGAAACGGAGTGCTAAAAATGGTGACCATGTACTGGTTGTCGTTTTCACACCACTTGCTTTACCTTGGTCATTGACGTCATGGAAAAGACAAACAACATTTATGGACTCCATTACAGAACATAAGAAAAGGTTAAATTGATGAAAGAGGATAGGTGAAAAATCCTCTTTGTTGGCGTTTTCTAAAACATTTAACTATGAGAATCTTCAAAATCTAGTCATATAAATAGTAAGATTGAACAGAACAATCATTTATCTCACGATCTACCATGACTTAGACCGAAGAGAGCTTGTTGAATCTCGTTGCAGTAGAGAGACGAAATAGAGAGAGAATGGGAGCTGTCACCAGGGGAAGAGTCGCTGGCTAGTGTGATACTAATGTAAGCCTTCTAACTCGGTGAGTTTCTGGAGTTAGAAGATTAGGACGTATCCTTGGCTATTAAGCTATGATACAACCTTATGCGAGGTTCTTGACATGTGATTTGAGAAGATTAGTGGAAACTTTGCTTAGTGAAGTTTGGATATTAGTAGAAAGACATCTAGAGTGAAATTAGTTCTTTTGCTTTTATCTTTGATTCTCTAATCTCGATTGTTTGTGTTGTTAAAAAACATGAACAGGGTGAAAATAGTGAATATGAGTGAGCCTAACCCTGTTATCACTATTTAGAATAGGAATCCCATTGGCAAATAATCCCAGGGAAGCTTCCAATCAAGCCAAAAATTATATTTAGATGTGGTCCAGTCTCAGTTTGGTCAGGGAGAGGTGGTTGCTGATTCACCTCTCTAGCTGATTCTGTTGTTGCAGAATCAGGCATCATTTTCAGTGGATGCTATCTTCCTTATTTTTTGTTTTTTGTTTTTGTTTTTTTGGTTGTGTTGTTTTCCATATCACCATTTTGTTTTTGTAAACCCCTGGTCCATCTAGTCAATTCTATGGGAAAATACTCCTACATATATCTGACAACCTTACTATTTAGGAGTGAATTCTTCACACGGAAGAAGCTTTATAGACGGGCTAACAAATCTTCCTAACAGGCAGTAGTGTTCAGCTCTTAAACTTTGATTCACTCTAATGGCTTGTATCGGGTTCTGTCCTTGCATCAGATTTTGCATTTTCATTTTCACGTGGTGATGAGCGAATGATTTTTGCGTGAAACATCCCTCTCCTCGTTCTACTAACAATGCTTAGTTCATTTTCTTGACTGTAGGGCGAGTTGGCCAAGCACTCGAGGGAATACTAATCCATTCGGTAGTGATATTTGGTTCTCAACAGTGGTGCTTCGTACAGTTTCCTAGTTCTTAGTTCTGTGTAGGCTTGGAGTTTGTCTTGTCGAATCTTCGTCTATATATGTATGTTGGACTAACAACTACAGTTTGTATTGGGCGGTTAGCCCATGCTTCGTTTAAGCTATTTGCTTGCAATGTTGACAAGCTAAACTTTGAAGGTCTGCTTTATGCCTCAAAGTTTAGGTTTAAAAACGCTTGTGCATGTTGGTAAATCTTACAGCTAAGTTAATATCGGCACCTTTGGCACACTTTTTGTATCTATATGATTTTAGTTTGGTTTTTAATATCTCAACAACTGTTTGAACTTTAAAGAAGTTTCAAGATTCTACAATCAACTGTTAAATAATTTTAATTAAAAAAGGACGTATTTTAGAATACCTCACTTTTCCCCATTAGTAGATATCCGCCTTGAACTCGAGACCTAGTTGTGTTCGAAAAACTTCCTCAACCACTTTGACCGCGAGTGGCTGACAGGAAAACTTAAATGAAGTCCAAGATTGAACGGGCATTGTCCATGTGTCAATTGGCAAGATTGAGTTTTAAAGGCCCAATATGATAGGCCGCAAGTTTGAGAACTTCTCAAGCAAAAAAGGGAGAAATTGGATACATTAACCGGAGAAATTCAAAAATGGAGATTTGCATCTATACCCGTTTTTTGTGCCACTTTTTAATCTGTGTCCGCTTTACAAAAAAAATTACAAGTGTACCTGTTTTTTCACATAACTTCAGCCGACAGGGCTGAAGTTTTTCTTTTATACTGGAAAACTTCAGCTGAAGTTTTTGTCTTTGTAATCGAAAAACTTAAGCAGCTTTCCAGCTTATATTTTCCAGTTATAAAATAAAAACATAAGCAGTTTCCAACTGAAGTTTTTATTTTATAACTGGAAAATTTAAGCTCTAGAGCTGAAGTTTTTCAGTTATAAAACAAAAACTTCATCTCTTTCCAGTTATAAAATAAAAACTTCAGCTCTAGAGCTGAAGTTTTCAAGTTATAAAATAAAAACTTCAGCACTAGAGCTGAAGTTTTCCAGTTATAAAATAAAAAATTCAGCTTTAGAGCTGAAGTTTCCTAGTTATAAAATAAAAACTTCAGCTCTAGTTATAAAATAAAAACTTCAGCTCTAAAGCTGAAGTTTTTGTTTAGTAACCCGGAAACTTCAGCTCCAGAGCTGAAGTTTCTCAGTTATAAAGGGAAGCTGAAGTTTTTTAAAAAGTGGGTACGGGTGCAAACACAAAGACAAAGCGGCTACAGGTTAAAGTGGGGCGCCTAAATAGGGCGCCCCATGCAATTTTTACTTCAAAAATAGTCAAATTTACAAGTGGTTATTCAAAAATAGACACAATTTCAAAAGTAATTGAAATTTTAACACTTTTTATGAAAAGATAAATTTGAAAAAAAAAACACTATTCAAACCGAAAAATCCTCCAACATAATATACTAGAATTCCAGCATAAGTATACTAGAACTCCAGTATATTGTAATGGAGTTCCAGCATAAGTATATTGGAACTCCAACATAGTATACTGGGGTTCAGTATAATATATCGGTCCAACATAATATGCTGGAAGTTCATACATAGGTGCTCCAATCTCCAGTATATTATGCTGGAACTTTCCGCGTGTTGGAGTTCCAACATAATTGCTAGAAGTTCATAAAGAGGTGTACCCATCTCCAGTATATTATGCCGGATCGGTCCATGTTGCAGCAAAATAATGGTCATTTTTAATGACTTTGTAAATATTGATTATTTTTGAGATAGCCCGTACTATTTTAACTACAATAAGGGACGGTCTTTAACTTTTGACCAAAGTTAAAAATGAACGTTTTGTCCATTGATCAAGTGACTTGTCCCAAAGATCAAAAGTTGAAAAGTAGCTTCTTTCAAGACCATTTGTGAACTTAACCCTCTTCATGTTTTTCTAAGCCAATGAAGTATATGTCTCATCTTTAATAGGAGTATCTTAATCTGTTTGGTTCAAGTTTGGCATGTAAATTTTTACATATATTGGTATATCTGAAAGAGATATGAAATCATCTAGAAACTACTTTAAATAGATTCTATGAGAAAAACATATGGGAAGAAAGTTAAACAAAGGTAACAAATTCCAACTTTTCTTTATTTGGTTAGATTAACAAATTCCTTATTAATTAAATATTTTTTGGTATTTGGTTGCTGTAAGTGACTTATTTTCTGTAAAATAGTTTCTACCAAACACATTTTATGTGCATGTATTTATGTGATCGTGTGCAAGAATGGCAACTGTAGAAATATTTTCGGAAAAGGCCTAAAAATGCCACTCAACTTTTAGAAATAGTCTATTATTGCTATCCAGTAAAAAAATGCTTATTTCATGTCACCGCCGTTAAAGAAATGGCATATCCATGCCAATATTGACTAACGACAGTGGCATGGATATGCCAAATAAAAATTGAGCCGTTAGTCAATAATGACAGGGATGAGCTATTTCTTTAACGGCAGTGGCATGAAAATAGTAATTTTTTAACGGATGTCATAGATAAACCATTTTCAAAAGTTGAGTGGCATTTTTAGGCCCTTTCCGAAATATTTTTAATTGTCCTTTAGAATGAGGCAGGAGAAAATTCACATTCCTTTACTTGAAACGACATGAACAAGCGTATTAATCCAATGAGGTATTTCACGGTACGTGTTTATATTAAACTCCATTAATTTATCACAATTAAGTGATATAAATTAAGGTGAGCATAGTATTAGTTAACTATGGTTAGTGATAATCATATTTGTAAAAACATATGTAATGTATTTATTAAATTGGTGTAAATTTTTACTGGCATGTATTTCACTATAAGCGAATTAACTAGTCTATTACAATGCTACAATTTGCACCATATGATATTTGATACAAATAAACACAAAATTTTAACGTGAACAAAGGTAACAAATTCCAACTTTTCTTTATTTGGTCAGATTAAAAATCGAGAAAATATTTTCTTATGAATCACAATATAAGCCGATGTTAAAGCTAGTCATATCAAAGAAATTCTATAGTAGTTTGAATTGTTTCCCTAAAATGTAACACTCTTTATTGTAAACAAGGTTTTTTTTTTCTACTAAAAGAAATCTCTACATTTCTTCTATAAATTATACTCCCTCTTATATAATTTCAACATTATAAAACTTTTCCTTTTTTACAATATACACACACTATAAGTTCTATATATATTCATACGACTTTCATCTTGCTGTCATGACTAAAGTGCTGCTTTAATTCAACATTTTTTTTTACAATTTTTGAAAAAGTTGGTCTTTTAGAAAAGCACATCTATGTTATAGAGGACATATAATAATTTTAGAAAAAAAAATAAAAGTAAAAAAAAAGGTATTTCAGAATACCTCATTTTTTTCTTTATCTTCTTCCTTTTCTACCAGCCTTGAACCCTAGACCTAGTGGTATTAGAGAAACTCCCTCAACCACTATGACCAAGAGTGGCCGATGTCATCCAATCAACAAGAAAATTTATTTATTGCAATTTATGAAGTAACATAAAATGGGCCGTGACCCGTGAGAACAAAGTTTGAGAAGTCAAAATTGAGTGCATAGCGTCCATGCAACAATTGGCAAATTATTCGGGGAATTTATATCTATACTTGCTTTTTGGGTCACGTTTTAATTTGTACTCGTTTTGGAAAATAAATTGCAAGCGTACCCTCTCTTTCCCGTAACTTCAACATACGAGGCTGAAGTAGCAAAGACAATCACGTTAAGTGTATGTATATATATATATATATATATATATATATATATGTATGTATGTTAAGTATATATATGTTTAGTATTTATATATGTTAAATTTATATATGTTAAGTATATATATATAGTAAGTTTATATAAGTTAAGTATATAAGTTAAGTTTATCTACGTTAACTATATATATATATATTAAGTTTATATAAGTTAAGTATATAAGTTAAGTTATTATATATATATATATATATATATATATATATATATGTATTAAGTACTTATATTAAGTATATATATAAGTTAAGTTATATATATAAGTTAAGTTATATATATATATATATATATATATGGTAAGTATTATATAAACTTAATATATATATATATACTTAACATATATAAACTTAACTTATATATATGTATTAAGTTTATATGTTATGTATATATATAATATATATTATGTATATATATTATATGTATATGTATGAAATAGATATATATATTGTATTAAGAGATAAATCAAAAACTTGTGTAATAATTTTTATTACTAAAAACTCCTGTGTGACGGGAGTTAATTATTCTATACGCAAGAATGCGTTTTTGCATTATCCACTCCTCGTCAATCCAGTGACTAGTAAGAGTTAGGTAGTCACAATCATTATTACTTCTACCAATATTGGTGGTAATAGAAATTCTATTAGTTATATGATCTACATCATGTTGAGTTTCATCAAAATCCTCTTGGGTTTCATCAAAATCCAATTGCCTACGAAGTTGTAAATTAGGATAAAGAGCAATCATAATTTCATTATCTAGTTGATCTTCTCGTGAAATATTATGACAAAATTCAGTATCGCTAAATTGAAAACAAGGATTATCACTATCAAGAATAATTGGACCACTAGGACGGGTAGGTCGGGGAACCGGGGGGGGAAGGTTAGTTGGTTGACGACTACTTTCACCCATTTTAGCTTTTCCCTTAGCACTAAACATTTTTTTCAATGAAAATGCCATTTTATTTATATTTATGCAAACAAAATAACACAAAATATATTCTTAAAAATTAAGAGTTGGAACGACTTTATCGAATTGACGAACAACTTCTTCAAAATTCAAAATTGCAAATTGTTGAAGACTTGAAGACTTGAATACTTCAATTCACCAACTTCACAAAATTTCACAAAATTGGAATAATAATATAAGCAATTGAGAGAGATTGAGAGAGATTAAGATAGATTGATGAATTGGTGAGTTAAAATGAAATAATGAGGAGGTATTTATAGTTGAGAATTGGGAAAAAGTGTAATTATATAAAGTTTGGGGTTATATTAAAGTTTGGGGGCCATTTGGCGTAATTTGAAAGACCAAAAACGGCTAATTTGACTCACCAACGGCTATATTTGAAATCTGCCTGTTCGGCCTTTAATTTTAAAAAAAAAAGAAATTTTTTTTTTGAATTTTTACCGTTAGGCCCGCTAAGGCCCGCCAGGACCGGCCCAGGACCGCTAGCCGGTCCCGGTCTTCGCGGTCCCAGTCTCGCGGGCTAAATGTGCAGGACCGGCCCGTCGCGGTCTCATAGCCCACCTGAGCCCGGCACATCAGGACCAGCCCGCCAGCGGTCCCGGTCCCGGTCCCGGTCCGGGACCGGCCCAGAATACACCCTTAACCAAGAGTGGCCGATGTCATCCAATCAACAAGAAACATTATTTATTGCTAAGTAAGATAAAATGGGCCGTGACCCGTCAGAACAAAGTTTGAGAAGTCAAGATTGAGTGCATAGCGTCCATGCATCAATTGGCAAATTATTCGGGGAATTGATATCTATACTTACTTTTTTTGTCACGTTTTAATTTGTACTCGTTTTGCAAAATAAATTGCAAGCGTACTCATTTTTTCCCGTAACTTTAACATACGAGGCTGAAGTAACAAAGACAATCACGCAAAACTTTAACATTCTAGTAGACAGGCCTGGAGTAACAAGTGTGCTGAAGTTTTTTGCTTGTAATTGCTAAACTTAAACATAGTAGCTGAAGTTTGTCCTCTATTTGCTGAAGTTTTTGTTTATAATTGCACTAAATAAGCTCAAACTTTTTTTTGTCCCTGATTCATTTGTTTTGTCATTAAGTGTTTTCAAAAACTTCAGCAGAAGATGCTGAAGTTATTTAGTTCATTTATAATAACTTCAGCAGTAAATAAGCTGGAGTTTTTTTGTTCTGGATAAGCTTTTTCAAGAACCTCAGCAGAGATGCTGAAATTATTTAGTTCATTTGTAAAGACTTCAATACTAAATAAGCTAAAGTTTTTTTTGTCCTAGATTCATTAGTTTTGTCATAAATTTTTTTCAAAAACTTCAGCAGAAGATGCTGAAATTATTTAGTTCATTTGTAAAAACTTTAGCACTATATAAGTTGAAGCTTTTGAAAAAGCTTTCTAACATAATCAGATTGTCAACAATATCTAATCATAAATTTCGAAAATAATAAACGTGAAAAGAACAAAATTATCGATGAAAAGAATCACTAAAGTGTGACCTTAAACTTTCAGTACGTGAAAATATTCACAAATTATTGTCTACTAACTTATGTAATTATTTATAATTTATTTTTAAATAATCTGATAAACATACTTATAGCAATCATTCCATGAACCGAAGTTTCATAGCAGTACTAACAACAATAGAAGAAAGAAGAAGAAAACGAAGGAGGAGAAGGTGGCTGAAGTTATTTAAAAAGTTGGTACAAATTAAAACTTTTTTTTAAAAATATATCTAAGTTAAATGAAACGACCAAATAGGACGCCCCGTGCAATTTTTACAATTATTCCTATTAGAATTAACTGTATCGCTAGCCAAAAAGTATGGTATTAAAAATGTGTATATAATTTATTTGTATATAATACGCATATATATAAAAAAGATATACATTTCTCAAGTCTTTAATTGAAGTTTAATGGCTCAAAACAGATAAGGCCAACAAGTTTGAGAGCACTTCATGTTTAAGAAATTACATAAGTCGATGAGTTAAAACATAATTACACAAATAGACTTCATGTGTTCTCTCCAACCCTATTTGAGCTTTAAAAAATGATCACACGCATTGGAGCAGGCTATGTCATGGACTCAAATCTCCCTCACTTATGAAATTGCATATA
The DNA here is from genome assembly GCA_032618575.1 of Nicotiana noctiflora. Lineage (NCBI taxonomy): Eukaryota > Viridiplantae > Streptophyta > Magnoliopsida > Solanales > Solanaceae > Nicotiana > Nicotiana noctiflora. The sequence continues at coordinate 57,281 of JASVEL010006929.1, forward strand.
TGCATTTATTCATGAAAAATATTTATTGGTTCGCCCTTCAGAGAGAAACAATTAAATTAATTAATTAAAAGTTATATTTTCTATGACACGTTAAACTTTTAGTTCAAACGATCACATGAATTAATAATATCGAACCAAAATAGAAAAAATTTCATGCATAGAAAGAATATTCAAGAGAAACTGGAAATGAAAACAAAAGAAATGAAAAATATTTGCCGCTTGCTGGTATTTTCATTAATTTATTTTTTTAATTTTGATTTGTTGAAACATTAGGAGAACGACTTTGTGATTAATTAGGAGTACAGTAATGTGAAACTGATGAAAAAGGAATTTGCTTTGAATAAACTTTGTAATCGTGTGAAATTTCTATATATTACAAAGATTACATATGCACAGCTCAGCTAGTTTGAATAATTAATAGTTTGTCTTTTTATTTTTTATTGTTAATATATTGACAGATTAAAATAAGACCAGGAGTCCTTTTTGAAATTCTATTCCTTGACCTTTTTGTGTGTATGTGCTATAATTTGACCTTACAGTAATCAATTTGGTGAATTATTTCCCTCGGCCCATGTAAACGTAACAAGCGGTGAGGCCTCCCTCGACCAATGTAAATGTAACAAGCGGCGAGGCCTCCCTTGACCAATGTAAACGTAACAAGCGGCGCGGCCTCCCTCGACCCATGTAAACGTAACAAGCGGCGAGGCCTCCCGCGACCAAGAGATACTATCCGCACCCGCCTAGAAGTTTTGGCCAGGGTCGACGCTTTCCGGGTACGCCCGAAATAATCTCCTGACATGGACCCAATCTCCAAGAAAGTCAACTGGTACAACAAAGATCTATAAATACAGAGGCAGTCATCAGAAAAGGGGTTCCACTCTCTCCCTATGGGGGCTCTAAGAAACACAGAGTATAACGCTGAGTGGGAACCCAATACAAAAAATACAGAACAACAGTAGATCTATGAAAATATGATTGTAAGATCTAAACCTCTTCATGGAGAGACAGATTAACCCATTATCATGAATAAAGATCATTAATATCTTCTGTTGTCTCTATATATGTTCTCATTGTCTTTTCCCTTATCGAATTTCAGATATGTTATGACCTGCTATAATTGGCCCTTGATTTTCAATAATTATTTTGTATTTGGAGGCAAACATTGTGATTGAAATTGTGTATATAACAACTTATTGCTCAACTTTTGTTGTCACCAAATTTGGTTAATCAATCATATTTATGTTTGTCTATTGGAAGGAAAAGCAAATAAAGTTTGTTATCTAAGCAAAGTTATATATTCCAAAATTGGCGGTACACCAACAATATTATTAAAGCAAAACATAAAAGACCTGGAAAAGTGTATTGTTGCTAATTTTTATGATTAATATTGAATTCATATAATTGATGAATTAGGTGAATGGGATTGAAAAGACATAAAAAAAAACATGTGGGAAAAGAATAGATAAAGTAAATTGACACATACATAATCAATTAACACAGGTGTAACAAACATTTGAAAATTTCTCCATCTTGGAATATCTAAACTTAAATAATGATTTAAATGGACTAGTAAACAAATGGTGGAGATAAAATTCTTGAAAATCAACCAGCCTCCTAGAATTTTTTTAACCTACTCAATTAAGTAATACCATAATTCTTCCTTTCTCCTTAATTTCCTTGGACAGAAAGCCACGAAGCTTGAAGCCCCACCAATTTTTAATTGTAATATGCTGGATAAGACTTTAATTTTCTCGTCTTAATCAGAAGTTTTGGGTTCGAATTTTGTGAATAAAAATTTTTAGTAGGAAGAATTTTTTATAAATGGTTCTTATGCGACGAGAATATTAATGGATTCATAATATCAAATGGTTATACCAATATTTAGTTGTGATTATATATCATTTTCCATAATTTCTCTTAGTTTCATTAATTGTCGTTGCACATCATTATACTGCTCTTGGTCCATGTCGTCAATATTATTCAAAATTTTGTAGTAAAAAAAATCATTTTTTAATCCCCCGTAAGTGGTCTAGTAAAAATTGGCGACCGGTCATTTGGGGCATTAGCTTTCTTTCAAATTATGAGAAAAACAAACGGATCAAAGGAAAAGGTGCATGACTTTTTTTAAATAAACAATTTTCTTATATTAACGATGATTAAATAATACAATGTATATTTCCTGTTTAATTTTTGACTTTTAAGGTTAAATATAGTATTTTATTTGGTGCAAATATTAGGCATGAAAAGGTATTCCTCATACATGTGTTTTTCAGTAAATCAATAAATCCAACCTTAACAAAGTTAAAAATACATACCGTCAAACCTCTATAACATGTTCGTTTGTTCCAGATATTTTTAGATGTTATAGTAAATTGCTGCTATATAAAATATACTATATTATAATAGAACATGGAATTTGATTCTGGAGAAGCTTAACTTTTATAGTGAAGTACTATTATATAAGGATGTTATAGAGAAGTCTGACCAGAAGCGGACATAAGTATAAACTTGAGGGGTTACAGGACCTCGAAAACTTCGGCAAAGATTTTGTATGTGTATATGTGTATACTTTGAAAATGATTAATTTGAATCACTTGACACACTTAACACTAAAAGCCTTTAGGGGCACTAGTTGAGCAGAATACTGATGTCCCGTCGCCTTAAAATTCTGGGTCCACATCTGGATCTGACTATACTATCAATTAATCATATGTTTAGGTGATTAAAATATTTCTTCATTAATTTGGTGTCAGCATTAAAATGGTTATAAGCTTTTCCACTGGACAGATATGTACTGTGCGTATTGTTCAAAACTCGCATTGCTCTAAAATATAAAAACGACTTTACAAAAACAAAACAAAAATTATATTGTTTTGCAGATATCTTACATTTTTTTTAAAAGGTCTAGAAATACTTGATTGGGTCATCGGAATGATCTGCATATTTACTTATACAAGTCAAGAAAAACTTCAAATATCAAATAATTAACTATACATAAAGTATTAAAAAATTAAGAGGTCACTACATACGCAACCAGTCTCTAATTTCAAGGCTTCTCAAAAGATGTCTAGAAGGTTTGCAACAAAAAAAAACATTATTTTTTTGTCTGAAACATGTGATAATACGTTAAGGTTTAATTTCGTTATGGTGTTATCTGATTTTTTTTGGTACTAATTATAAGAGAACATATTCTATTAGAGGCCTTATAGTATTTGTTAATGGTCAATATTGGCATGTGTAGGGATGGCAAACGGTGCGGGGCAGGGCGGTTGCGGGGCACACCCGCAAAGACTCCAACCCGCCCCGCACCGCCCCGCACCGCCCCGCAAAACAAATTTTTCTAATTGCCCCGCCCCGCCCCGCCCATATATATATTTTTAATTTTTTTAATTTTTTTAATCTTATCTAGTAAACCAAGTAATTCTTTTATATTTGTATTAGATATTATTAGGTAATATTCCATTGTCTGTTCATCACAAGTTGCCTAGTGAATTGGTATAACCACTACCAGAAAATAGGCCTATGGGAACAGTTGTTATGGTAACGGTTATAAAACCGTAGCAATAGAGTACATACGGTAACGGTTACAACCGTTCCTATAGAATTGGATGCAACGGGCACCCTTTAAATACTAAACCGTTCCTGTTGACACTGAACCGTTACCATATGTGGTTTATGTAGGAACGGTTTTATGAACCGTCCCAATATCTCTATTTGTAGTAACGGTTTTAGCACTTTTTATAATATTGGAACGGTTATTTTGTTCCCTCCTCGTTTTCCCCCCTAAATTTTACTAAACCCGCTAATATAACCCCTTTTCCATTTATTTATTATATATTTATTTTAATAATTATAATAAGGAAATAAAAATTCACAGTCGATACTTTCAAGCCTCAGCTCTCTATCGCCTAAGACGAACTTCTGCAAACAATTTGCTAACCCAAAATTCCAAACACGAAGGATCTGAAGAACATGTGATTAAGATGATGAACCCATATCCTAACTCCTAAATCCCCAAATCCATTTGTTACCCAAAAATCCGCAGATCTCGATAGCTAACCCAAAAATCCCAAACCCCCAAAGCTCTAGGATCCATTTGTTTCACTCGAAGTTCGAATCTGAAGAACCTAGGAATAATTTAAAGGAATAATCTGAAGTTCGAATCTGAAGAACATTGCAGGTGAAAAATATTTTAATCGTCACAAAGTTTCGACCCAAAAGGCAATCAGTGAGAAATCAACTTCAGGTAATTTTTCTTTTCTAATCATTATCTTCTATAATCATTCTTTTTTTCTTTAAGTTTTATGTTTCAGTAGTGTATATGATTTCTTACTTTCCGTTGATGTTTTGAACCCAAATTATTTGGGTTTAATTTTCAGTTGGGTATGGTTAGTTTAATTTTCAGTTGGGTATGGCTAGTTCAACTGGATTTTTCTCTATTGGGGCTCTTTTCTGTTCGGGTGTTTGTTTAATCTTCTGTCGGGGAGGATGTATATGAAGAGATTGGATCCCAATAGTGAACATGTATGTATAAACTCCTCCTGGTTTTATTGGACATTGTGTTACATACTCTGGTCCATCTGCCCATGGAGTTCTCATTTGACGAATTCCATGCCAATGAATTGTAACATTGTATCGTGCTCTATTCACAACCCTAATAACAAGTTTATCCCCATTTCGAACAGTCAATGTTGGTCGAGGGAATTGTTCATTCACTGTTATTATATTCTTGGTTTTGCACAGTCTTGTTATTCTTGTTTCTTGAACCTGTTTAAACAGTCTTAAGTAATTAAAAATACTAAGGTAAAAAATGAAACAAAGAGTAAATAGGGACATACAACAAATTCATGTTGGTGCATATTAGTACTACATACAGCTTTAACTAGCTAGTTTACTTATATATGCATTTACCTATAGTTATCTGTTTTACACTGTCCGTGCATATTAGTACTATATTTTATTACTGTAAGCAACAACAAACACTTACTCGATCTAGCTTGTTAGTAAGGTTGGTGGTTTCTGCATTCTGCTTCGCAAGCTCATCGCGTATGCTTCTGCAACCAATTCTCAGTTTCATGTTGCAGTAGAGAATTTACCAGGTTTGTCAAATTGTATCTGATGTTCTGCTAACTAACCAATTCTCTGTATCTGATGTTCTTGTTGTCTTGCGTACTATTGATATCAAGAAGCTACTCATATAACTAGCCAATGCAAATCCATAAAACAAGAATGACCCTGCAAAACTCCTCATGTTTTCTGGAAATTGCTTGTAAAAAAACTCAACTTGAGCAATGACTGTAAATGCTTCAGATAGTCCTGCTAGAGATAGTTGAGTATTAACCAATTAGCAGACATGGCTGAAATGTCACCTCTTCTTGTTTCAAATGCAGCATTTCTTCTTCGAGTTTCTACTAGAGCTGAAACTAGCATTGTGAAAACTGCAATAAATAAGCCGATTCCCATTTTTTGAAGGACTGTTATACCAGCTTCTTTCTTTGTGATCTTCTGGAAAAATGTTACAATTATTCTGTCATAAATTGGTATCCATATAGTCATGCTTAACATTTGGAAGACCGCGTAAGATGCTGCTGGAATCTTACTTTTTATAGACTTCCATTGCAAGTGTTCCAGTATACCTGTTGCTTTGTCATGCACGTGCTTGGGCACCTGCGTGTAGTGCGAGCTAAAATGGTGCATTGTTATTGTATCGCAGACTGTACCCATTGACTGACAACTTCCATGGCAAAACTGCCTATTTGTTGTCCAGTAGCTCATGGGTATTGTACATGTTCTTCACTTTTCATCAATATTTCTAGCTGCATGTTGTTGTGTTGTCCTCGCCTTGGAGAAAAGATGATTTCAGTAATATTTCTGTAGTCAAATCTATTGAAAGTATGATTAGACAAATGGATGCTTCATCTTTGTTTTTATACCATGTGAAAACTTAAAACATCAAGAAATTTGCCCTTAATTTAAGGTTATGTGTTGTTTTACTTGTCTGTTTTGTTGATTTATGTATTAATTATGCTTCTGACAATATTGATCTCCCTATTTATAAGGTCTACGAACACACTACCCTCCCCAGAACTTAGGTAGGGGTTATAATGTCTACGAACACACTACCCTCCCTAGAACCCCACTTGTAGAATTTATGAGGTTTGGCATTGTTGTTGTTAGCTAGTTCTTTATTACTACTAAGTCCTCCATTTTATCCTATAGGTATCTATGGATAATGATGATAAAAGTTGGATGAATCTCCTAAGATGGACAGATGAGTATATCCGTGGAGTGAATGATTTTCTTGATAAGGCATTTGAGCGAGCCGCCCAAAGAAATGAAATATTATGCCCTTGCAAAAAGTGCATGAATCGCTATTGGTATTATAGAAATGTGGTTGAGGATCATTTGGTTGTTCATGGATTTGTTGATGGTTATACCAAATGGGTTTTCCACGGGGAAGGATTCTCCTCGAGAAGTACACCTCATGCAAACAATAATGATGAAGGTTCTACCATGCGTGACGATATTGATGGACTACTGCATGATACATTTAGAAATATAGATGGTGAGGTGGGGGATGAAGAAGGAGTTGGGGAAAGACTATCTGAAGATGCAAAGAAGTTTTTCAAATTGTTGGAGGAACGAAAACAAGAGTTATATCCGGGGTGTGAAAATTTTAGTAAACTGAGTTTCACTATTCGATTGTACTTGCTTAAATCCTTGCATGGGTTGAGCAATGTGGCTTTCTCCGATTTGTTAGAGTTGATAAAAGAGGCATTTCCCTTTGCTCAAGTACCAGAATCTTTCAACAAGGCTAGAAACATGATAACAGAGTTGGGTCTTCATTACGAAAAAATACATGCATGCCCTAATGATTGCATGTTATTTTGGAAAGAAAATGCGAATGCCAAGAATTGCTCTATTTGTGGGTCTTCAAGGTGGAAGAGTGGTAGTTCTGTGACTAAATCAAGCTCTAAAATCCCTGCAAAGGTTTTAAGGTACTTTCCTTTAAAGCCTAGGCTTCAGAGGATATTTATGTGTCCTGAAATGGCTGCTGCAATGAGATGGCATGCTAATGAAGTGTCCACACACTGCTGGTAGAACGCCTTTTGCTCTAATTCGCGAGGTTTGATGTTTTATATTTCTTATTTTTTATAAAGTATGAACTTGCTAACTTTATATGGAAACATTCTTATACCTGTTTTCATGTAACTAGGAAAAAAGAAGGAAATCTATGATACTTCAGATACTGTGTCAAGTAAGGACATATTTGTAGCTACAAGACAAAGGAAACTTGGCCGAGTATACAAAAGCTCATATGACAATACGAGTAGTAAAATTGTACGAGATCTCTAATTTAAAACCCATATGACAATTCTTAATTATTGATTCAATTTTAGTTACTTAAAATTCTTTTCTCTTGTATTTGGTTTGTAGGCTGAAATGGAGAAAATACAAGCAACTCAGCAAAGTGAAGATGACAGTCATTCAGTTGACGCTTTTACTTCAGTCATGGGACATGAACATCCGGGCCGCGTTAGATTGTATGGACGAGGAGTTACCAAGACTTTATTGAAAGGGCAAAAAGGGAATCTTGGATCTTCTTTAGATGTTGATGAGAGGATGCAACAGAAAATAGAGGAAATGGAAGAGAGGATGCAACAAAAAATGGAAGAGAGGATGCAACAAAAAATGAATGAAAAGTTGAACGAACAAAAGGATGCTATGGAACAAAATATTACAATGAACGTCATCGCACGGCTTCAGCGTTTGAACCCAGATTTGCAACTTGATCCTGACATGTTAAGGCTCAGTGCACGTTTACCTGTAGATGCTTCCTCTGCACAACAAGCTGTTGTTCAACTAAACAATCGACCATCTGCTGGTAGCAATCAAGGTCAGCCTATACCTTTGCATCTCTCACAGTGTGTTTCTTTAGAAACTCTTAATATTAGCAACAATCTCACCTGACTTTGAAAAATTAAGAATATTTAGCATATGAGTTAGATTTGCGGAGGGAAAAGAAACAGAGGAAAATTGGTGGTGTTTTGTGGGAAGTTTAGTGCTAATTAGTTCTGTATGTGATTTGGGATATGTTGGAAGGTGCGAGGGAAGAAGGGTGTGAATTTATATATGTTATGAGTCTTGTGACAAAAGTTAGTGAGTTAAAGGTCAAGCCAATCATTTTAATTGAATCTGTTTTTATCTTGGATATCCCTTGACGTGCTTAGCATGAAGTTAGAGTAGACCCATATTGACTAGTATTTGGACTCGCCAGGAATAGTATCGACTGTACATTGCATTGAGACTCATGGAAGAACCAAAACCCAATACTGATGCTATCATTTGCTGAATAGACTGCCTACAATTGAAACTGCCAAAAGACAAGATTTACAGGCATTACTCCTCATTTCATATCTATCAAAATTGTTCTGTGTGTGTACAATTTTCTTAGACAAGACTTTTTCATCTAGAAATTTTTTATGGTTAAAGAAGACATGGGATCTTGAATGGACAGACTAGATAATATGTAAGAGTTATCAAATATCAACTGCATAATAGAGAATGCATCTTACGATAGAGTAGAAAACATGTAGGGTAATGGCCACAAGAGCAAACTCTAGAGCGGCATATGTCCATATGTACTTCCAAAGTCAGGAACTAAACTTTTAGGATGTGAAGCTGATAAAACAGTGTATGCCTTGAGAGAACCTTTGAGTATCTGCACAGTAATTGTATGTCATGTACTTATGTTGCACCCATCTAAGCCTATTTCATCCATTACTGTCCAGTCCTTGAGTTTGCCATGTCTGATCATTATTTAATGAATCAGTGGATTTAGAGCCTCCACAAGATGAAGTAGACAATGCAGCTGACCAAACACATGCATTTGTATTAAAATTCCTGTAAGAAGCTGTAAATTGAGCCATGGACCAATCCGTTTTCACTCGCTCACCTTGTGTTGCCCAGTCATCAGCATTCCATAGGCTAGCGTACACTCTCATTGCCTGATTCTTTGGAAATGCAACTCCAAGTGCTTCGTGGTTGTTGTACACTCTTATTGGTATGTTATCCACCAAAAATCTGGAAATTAGACAAATTAATCCCCAAAATGTCAGACATGAATAGTACTTTCTAGTGAAGTATGCTTTGCATATAGAACATTAGTTTATTGGATCATATTAGTAATTTTAATCACTGAACGATGGGGGAGCACATCTGTCCTGGGCCTGGACGATATGAGTGTGAGAGTCATTGGCACTTCAATAGCAGCTAAGTTTCACAGACCAACTGAATATTACCTGAGCTGAATATCATTTTCTGAGTTTTTGGTTCAGTCTGAGGTTTACAAGTATACTCAGTTTAGAATGCAAGATAATTAGCTCTCATACGATTTGCTGTCAGTCGTTTTAGCTTGTTGGGATTTGATTAGAGAATTGTAGGATCACTTATATCCTTTTGTTAAAATTGAAATTCTAAATGTTATATATAGCTACACTTGTAAATTTTATTCTCACTGTTGGGGAACCCTCTTTATTCTTTTCAAGGACTACTGTATCCTAATGGATTTTTGTCCAGCTAAAGATAATTCTTTATTTTGTGTTTGCTTGTCACTGTTTGTATTTATGGAAGTGAACCATCAGTATTTTTGAGTTCCCATTGGCAGTGCCAGAAAAATTACATTGTTACAGCACTGTAATTAACCTTTCACAAGTATATAAAACACTAACTTGTTGCCTATAGAATACAAGTATATATGGTTCTCTTTAAGGGTAATAACTTTATTTATCCTCTTTTGTAGGTGGAGTAGATCAAGAAATGGATGATGAAGACGATGAAGAACTAGACCTTACTTGAGATAAATTTTGAATTGTTATCGATGAATGTTCTAGGAATCTTTTGATACCAACATTTTTTGAAACTTATTTACACTCTTGAAATGTACTAACCTTATGCACTCATGAAGAACATTTGTTTTATGGATATTATTTGTTTGATGGATAATTTTGTATTATTAATAGTTTCGTTTTATCATGTATTTAAATTTTAGTATTATTATAAGTGTAAATATTTATTTATAATAGGTGCTATTTTTTGGCTATTAATTGAACTGATACAATAGGGTATCAAAACCGTTGCAATAGGATACAAATAGCGTTCCAGTAGGCAATATAAACCGTTGCCATAGGTTCCATAAATTGTTCCAAAATGATTTACAGACCATTCCAAAATGCATATTCAACCGTTACGATAGCTTAAACAAACCGTTGCTATATCCAAAATAACCGTAGCAATAGCTTACATATGCATTTCTTTAAACATATGGCAACGGTTAAAAACCGTTACAGAAATAATAAAGTAACGGTTTAAAACCGTAACAATTGAAAAAAGTAACCGTTCCAATAGAGGAAGGGAAAACCGTTACAATAGACATATCTACTGTCACGGCTATGAAAACCGTTACAAGAACCGTTCCAATAGACCTATGGGAACGCCGGCTGAAGTGACGGTCTATAAACCGTTCCCAAATCACTACGGTAACGGTTTAGTGGTCTATTGGAACGGTTTTCCAACCGTTACAATAGATCAATTTTTTAGTAGTGAACGAGGGTGTATGTTTTGGGTGATAAATTTGAAGAATAATTATCATAATATTATAATTCGAAAGTATATATCTCACCAAAACGAAATTGATTTGAAAATATACACGTTTGCTTTAAGTTTAACAGCATAGCAATTCAGTTAACATACATTTGTAAGTTCACGCATGTTAGCGTATGTGCAAATTTCTATTTTCTTATTTAATTCTTGTACTAATTTTGTAAGGATTGTGTACATTGACGGTGTAAATATTATTACATTATCGGTACATTTTAATCAATTATACCATATTTATTTATTGTATTTTTATGTTATCTGTTATTATATATAGATAATCTTAGTATGATGATATAAAAATTTATATACTAAGAAGATAATCAAGTGAACAACTCATGGCAACCCGCGACCCGCACCGGCCCGCGTTAATTTTTTTTTAAAAATTATGCCCCGCGCCGCCCCGCCCCGTGCCCGCAATAAATGTAACCGGCCCCGCCCCGCGAATGCTGAAAAACCGCCCCGCCCCGCACCGCCCCGCACCGTTTGCCATTCCTAGGCATGTGAAGCCCTTGCATTCAACGCAGCAGCAAGTCGCGCTTTGCCTGTCTTTGTTTTAGGTTTTTCGTTCTCTTATAGGGCCAAATTTTTCTATAATAATCTCTTTGTTCCGATATTTTATTTGTTGTTACTATAAAATATTGTTACATAAAACATATACTATAACGTCACATAAAAAATTGATTTCAAAAGAAATAAAGCCATTATAGTGAAGTGTTATTATAAAGAATGATTGTTATATATAGGTCTGACTATATATTTATTGACGTAGTGAATTCATTATTTATTATGAATCCAAAACAAATTAAATATTACCTTATTATATTTAAATAACTTAGATAATTACGCATTTACGTAATTAGATAAAAAACAATGAGTTACGTTTTTTTAATCTTTATCACACCTAGTTGCGGATCTATATTGAAGCTTATGGGTGCTCAAACACCCATTCTGTTTACCAAAAGTCCGAAATAGTATATTTTTATGTTGGAAACTAGTACTAATATACAAAAATACTGACTGAGCACCCATCAAGATAATAGATATTTAGTTAAAGATAGTTGAGCACCCACACGATTTACAAATTCTGAATCCGCCATCGTTCCCCGCCCCACTACTTTAGGAGAATTGTAAAGGATACTGCATGCACTGAAGTCACTTAACCATTGTCAGCTTTAGTTAAGTATAGTTAGTTAGTGTAAATCATAGTTAGCCAACTGTTAGCCAACTGTAATTTAACTGAATCAATTAGCGGAGATTAACATATATGTGTATATATGTTAGTGTAAGAGTTCATTTATCTCTCTATTTTCTTCTCTATCTGCTCATTCTCTTCGAGCCCCGTTACTATTAGCTCATTTTTGCTGCAATTATGCAAATTCCTCTCTTCATCGAGGATATTTAACATGGTATCAGAACGATAATTGATCATTCCGGTGAAGAACGAGAGATTGATCGTGTTTGCTTGAAACTCTAATTTTCATCAATGGTGGTTGACGAAGTAGTTGAACAAGAATCAAATGTAATTGATCACCCGTTATTGCACCCATCTGATACTTTGAATGCTTGTCACTTGGTCTTCAGTTGATTGGAATAGAAAATTACACTCTTTGGCATCAAGCAATGGAAGTCTCTATGCTCATACGCAATAAGCTAGGTTTTGTCGGTGGATCTATCACTAGAGACACATATGGAGAAAAGCATGTGAACCTCTGGGATCGGTATAATGCAATTGTGAAATTGTGGGTTATGCACATTGTGAGCATGGATTTGCTAAGCAGAGTGTTGTTGCGATCCAATGCACATGCAATTTGGTCGGACTTGCGTGAGAGATTTGACAAAGTGAATTCATCGCGAATGTACTACTTGCACAGACATTATAAGTGTATTACTCGAAGCTAAAAAATCTTTGGGATGAATATTACTCAATTATGCCACCTCCGACTTGTTGTGACAAATCAAAGAATTATATTGTACACCAATAGTACCAGCACATATGGCAATTTTTGATGGGAATGAACGAAGGATACACTCAATCACAAAGCCAAATACTGATGAAATTGGAAATACCAACTGTCAATTAAGCTTACATAATGATTCTTCAAGACGAGAGCCAAAAAATTGTAGCTAGGGGACATTCTGATGTCTCTGACAATTTGGATCCCACAACCTTGTTCATATCTAAGAATACAGGGCAGAAATAGAAGAAGAACTATAGTTTGGAGTGTGATTACTGCCATTTATGTGGACACATAAAGGAAAATTATTCTAAGTTCATGAGGTGTGATTTCTGCAATATGAAGGGATATCTTAAGGAAAATTGCTATAAGATTATTGGTTATCCTATTGATTTCAAGGCTAAAAGGAAGGGTCAACCTCTGAGTGGAAATATGGTACAGTCTTAAGGAATAAGTATCACCAATTATGCCTCTCCTCCGGTCTTCACTCAAGATCAATCTCAAATCATGAACATGATGAGCAAAGCCATAACAGGTAATACCAGTGGTCACAATGCACATATGGCAGGTATATTACTTTCTAAACATAAACTTAATTGTGATTGTATAGTGGATACTGGAGCAACCAATCATATGACCAGGATCAAAGCAACCAATCATATGACCGGGAGCAAACACTTATTGGATGGCGTTAAAGTAGGAAATAATGGTCAAGTTCAGATGCCAACTGGTGATTCTGCTAAGATATCCCATGTTGAAAGTTCTCATTTATCTGAAGGTGATATAATCAAAGATGTTCTACATGTACCTGATTTTAAGTTCAATTTACTATCGCTATCTAAACTCAGAAAGGGATTTGAAATGCTTTTCATCTTTCTATCCTGGATTTTCTTCTTTCAGGATTTCTTCAGTGGGAAGGTAAAAATGATTGGTAGAGAAGAGAAAGGTCTATATATGTTCAAGTCCTAGAGCAACAATGCAGTAACTAATTCTAATAGTTCAATGGCAGTCCAAGCAGCATCAGATCCAGAGATTTGGGATAGGAGATTTGGCCATGTACAATTGGCAGTCTTAAGAAAAATTCTTGTTTTTCAGAATAAGTGTAGTTTTTCTTAAATATTATGGTGTCTGTCTATTATCTAGACAGACTAAAACTAGTTTCCAGCATAGTACTAATAGAGCTACAACCCATTTCTAGTTACTTCATTAAGATGTGTGTCGGCCTTACAAAATTGACACCTATAATGGTATGAAATATTTTCTTACTGTGATAGATGACTATTCTAGGTGGAGATGGATTTTTTTACGCGTGTCAAATATGATGTTTCTGGTGTGCTTAAGGATTTTATTGCTATGATTGTCAACCAATTTGAATGAAAAATTAAGATTGATAGGAATGATAATGGCTCAAAGTTTATTAACTCAAATTATGGTGAAATATTCATCCAATATGGTATAATACATCAAAGCTCATGCCCATACACACACCAATAAAATAGGGAGCAATAAAATTTCAAGGACATATACCTAGCAGATTTTGGGGCTGTTGTGTAGAGGCTGTAGTATCTATCATTAATAAAGTACCTTCCATTGTTCTAGGGAATAAGTTACCATTTGAATTATTATATCAGAAGGTACCAACATTGTCACACGTGAGGATCGTAAGATGCTTGTGCTACACTTCTAAACTTCCTAGGCGGGACAAGATTAGTCATAGAGCCATAAAGGTTGTCTTGTTAGGTTATGGTACTTATCATAAGGTATACAAATTATTTGATATCAATAACGGGACAATGTTTATCAGTAGAGATGTTCAATTTCATGAAAATATATTTTATTTTCACTATAATTTTACAAGATAAGACTCTTAGTATGTCACCACAGGATCAACTCCCCTGCCTGTGGAAGATGAGATCTTCTCAACTTTTTTGGCATATACAATAGTCACACCACATGCACCTTCTTTGAGTCCTTCTACATTATCACACCTAGTTCGCCTATTTCTACAAACTCACTAGATAATCAACCTATGATGCGGGCACAGTCACCTTAGCAGATGAATCATCAGTAGTTGAATCCTCAGCCATCAGGAAGTCTGCTCGAACTTCCAAACAACCTATTTGGCTAAAGGACTTTGTTGTTCCTGGTAACAAGCATGATGCAGCAACTTGCTTATATCCCTTATCAGATATGGTGAGTTATTCTTCACTCTCCTCCAGTTATAAGAGCTTTATTAACAGATTCTCTGTTGAAGTAGAACTTACCAGTTATGCTCAAGAAGTAAAAGATCCAAAATGGATTGAAGTTATGTAGACTAAGATTAAAGCTTTGGAGGATAGTCAAACCTGGAATGTAGTTACTTTACCTCATGACAAAAGAGCCATTGGGTACAAGTGGGTCTATAATATTAAATATAAAGCTTTAGGAGAGGTAAAATGATTCAAAGAAAGGTTATTTGCCAAAGGGTACAGTCAATAAGAGGGTCTAAATTACCAAGAGACCTTCTCTCCATTTGTTAAGATGGTTACTGTCAGAGTAGACGCCTCTGTAGCAACAACATCTAAGCATTGAGACATTCATCAAATGTATGTCTATAATGCCTTTTTACAAGGATATTTAGATTAAGAAGTTTATATGAGCTTTCCTCAAGGATTCAGTCATCCACATGGTAAGTCTCACGATTGACATCCAGCCAGGTGAGCGATAGCGGCTCCTATTTACTAATAGATCTGCCACCACTAGTATAACAAAAAAAAGCGCATAAGGATCTAGAATACTAAAATATACTGATCACTAATTAGAAAGAAAAGGAAAGAAGTACATGAGAGTCATAGAGAGGACTCAAGGACAAGACATGACTCATACCCCGATAAATTTGATCTTCATAGGCCTTGCCTCTTTGTTTCATAAGGATCGAAGCTTTCCTGGCCCCGGGCTCTCTTAGGCATTTTAGTTATATGCTTTTATTCCTCTTCTAGTATCTAGTATCTAGTATCTAAGTCCACTGGTTGGATCGAACTAGTTGGTTTGGCAGGAAGATAATGGCATAAAAGAAGCATTCCACTTTTGGAAAGAGAAGAGTTAGTCTGATTATAGATCCCTATGGGTTCACTCAAAATCACTTAGACTATTCTTTATTCACTAAGAGGTCTGCTGGAAATATTATGATGGTGTTAGTTTATGTGTATGACCTATTAATCATTAGTGATTACCCCTTTCTGATTCAAGAAACTAAGGCCAACTTGCAGCAGAGTTTCAAGATCAAGGATTTAGGTTCCTTGAAGTATTTTATGGGAACAGAGTTTTCTAGAGGCAAAGATGGAATACTAATGCATTAAAGAAAATATACACTTGATCTCATCTCTGAATTGGGATTATCTGGAGCAGCCTGTAGGTTCTCCTTTTGAGCTCAATCAAAGGCTCATCACTGTTGAGTTTGACTTCCACTTTAGAGCTCATGATGATCTTCCCCCGGATAATCCTGGTCCCTATCAGAGATTGCTTGGGAGACTATTTGTGATGACCCAAAAGGTCATCTTTGTTTTAGAAGTCAAATGTGTGTTTCGAGACCTCAAAAACCTCTTTTTATCTCTCCTCAATTTGTGTGCGAAGTCCGGGTGCGATTCTAGAAAGCCTTTATTTGAAAATTCGAGAAAATAATAATTTTCCTTTAAAAATTGATTTAAGATAATTCGTCAGAATTTTGAGCAAACAGACCCGGATACGTATTTAGATGGTCCGTTATAAAATTTAGGACCTGGGCGTATGCCCGAAATCGAATTTCGAGGTCCCAAGCCTGAGATATAAAGTTTTGATAAAAATTGTTGAAATGAAATTCCAAAGGTTTTGAGAAATTAGTAAATGTTTGACCTCTTTAGTATTGGGCTCGTATTTCCGTTTCGGAGCTCGGTATAGGTTTATATGATAATTACATCATGTTTGTAAAATTTGGTGAAAACGGAGTTTATTTGATGTGATTCAGACCTTTGGTCGAGAAAATAGGAAGTTTGAAACTATTTTGAATATTTCATGTGTTTTGGGGTTGAATTCAGAGTTCTAGGTGTTAGTTTGGAGATTTGATCGCATGATTAAGTTCATATGATATTTTCAGATTTGTGTGTATGTTTGGTTTGGAGAACCGACAGCTCAGATGAGTTTTGAATATGCTACGGTATGACTTTGGACTTAGGAAAATGTTGCCGGTATATGCTTCAGCTGTTGCAGGCCCATGATCTCGCAACTGCGAGATCAGGCATCGCAATTGTGAGCCTTGCAGGGTCCGCTTTTGCGAGCCTTTCATCGCAAATGTGATTAGAAGGCTAGGCCAACAGATTTCGCAAATGCGAACGAACCTTCACAAATGTGAAGTAGTCAAGGAAGGGAGGGTCATCGTAATTGCAAGCAAATGTTCGTGACGAACCTTCGCAAATGTGAAGTAGTCAAAGAAGGGAGGGTCATCGTAATTGCAAGAAAATGTTCGTGTTTGCGGTAGTAGTAGAAATGCGATAGATTCGCATACGATGCTAGTCTCACATTTTTGAGCTTTTCAATTAGGGGTGTTCAAAAATGAACTGAAACCGAAACCCGAAGCTTAATGTCTTGTTGGTATCGGGTTAACGGTTTAATGGAGGGGGAACAAATTAATTTTTTTTTATTAACGACTTATAGTTTGGCGGCGGATTATACAATTTTCTTAATGGATAATCCATTAACCCGTGTGTGTGTGTGTGTGTATGTGTGTATGTATGTATGTATGTATATGTATATGTATATTAAATAATCAAAAGTCGTTCTTCCACTTCCAATACTCTATCTCTATTTTCTAATACTAATTTACTATAAGACACATTTTTATTGCTTGCTTCTCGCATTCTTTTCAATCCTATCAAACAAAAAATAATTTACTTGATTGCTTCACATATTCTTACCACCTCCAGTAGGTGCAGTGAAAGTACCAAAACCTAACAAACAAGAGATAGTTTATCGAGTAGAATCTGCTGGTAAATTGGGTTTAACACATACATCTGTAGGTTTGCTTCCATGTAAAAAAATTACAGTCTGCATACATTTTGGCAGGTGTTCTTGGATTGTTCAGAAATTAGAGCGACATCTAAAGAAAATTGGAGCAGTAAGAAATCCCATTCTTTGACCAACATCCGCATACATTTGAAGCACGACGAAGCAAATTTTGGACCCTCGCTAAATTTGGTAAATAGCGTCATGTGCAATATATATTGAATTAGGCCGATAAACTATTCGATAACTGCCTGATAAGATCTAAAGTGATATCAATCCGCCCGATATCTTATCAGGTGACTAGCGGATTAATACATCAAAAAGTGGATAACAGATGAGCCAAACCGTTAAGAGTAAATAACCGCCCAATCCACCCGATAAGCAGCCTTATTCGCAATTGTGAAGCTTAGGTCGCAAATGCGACATCTGCAACTATGCAAAAAGAGACCTAGATAGGATTTTTGATTCATTATCCCATTTTTCAAAACCTAAACTTCAAGAGGCGATTTTCCAAAGAGTAGTTTTTCCTAAAATCATAGTTAAATGATTCCTAACTCATTTCTTTCAATCTATTTCATATTTTTACAAGATTTTATCTTATAATCTAGCTTTTTTCATGGTGGAATTGGGTGATTTAGGGTAGACTTAGGAATTTCAAAATTAGGTGATTTGGACCTCAAATTGAGGTTCGATTCCAAAACCAATTCTATATCTGGGCTCGGGGTGAATGGGTAATCTAGTTTTGGTCTGCATTTCGAGTTTTAACCAAGCGAGCCCGGGGTCAAGTTTTGACTTTTTGGGAAAAATATTTGGAAATTTATAATTTTGCATTGGAATTGGTTTCTTTAGCGTTAATTGATGTTACTAAGTTAATTATGGTTAGATACAAGTTCATTGGAGGTGGAATCGAGAGTTAAAAATGTCTTTGAGCTTTGAAATACCCATTCGCTTTTTGTTAGTGTTCTAACTTTGACTTGAAGGGATTAGGGATCCCCGACTTAATTGCTATGTGAAATTCCCTGTGTTTGCCGTATAGGTGTGGTAAGGAGTACTTATGCGCCACCAAATTATCATTTTAGCCTGTTTCCTTCCCAGTTTCCTAATATATTATTGCATGTCTTAATTGCTACTTGCTCATAAATATTTTCATGTCTAATTGCTTCATTTTAACTGTTTTTTCTCTATTGGAGTATTACTTGCTTCGTAATTTTATTTTACTACCTTATTTGTCTAAGTTGGTTTTTTACTGCTTTATAGTACACCTAGGTTGGTCTCGTTGTGTAGTATTAACTGTTGAAGTTTCATAGTTGTACAGATCTCCCGTGGTTATGATTTGCGGTATACATGTTGTGGAGGGTTGAGCTCAACTGTGAAACACTTGTTTTTATCTTGTGATTGGTACTGATATGTGGGATCGATTTGCATGTCGCAATATGAGGAATAAGTGTGAATGTGATTGTCTGGTAGAATCGGGTTGCATGCCGTAACAAGAAATAATAAAGGTGGACAAGTGGGATCGGGTTGCACGCCGTAACATGAGGAATAAGGGTGATATATATTGAGGAGTAATAAGGGTACGATCGGGTTGCACACTGCAACAAGGAGTAATAAGGGTGAATGTTTATACTGTTATTGATTATATGATAGGATTGGGATGCACGCCGCATCAAGTGTTATTTATGTATTCTTTTCTGCTGAGATTCATTATTGTGGTGTTGAAACTCTCTTAAGGATTGGTTATAACTGAGTAATGGTAGAAAGAATGGGTTCCTATTCATTTAATACAAGTTACTACTATATTTCATTTTGGATTTCCATTCTATCTTAGTATAAACTACTACATGTAATATATTATTATGATCCATCGTAGCCTCGTCACTAATTCGTTGAGGTTAGGCTCGGTACTTACCAATACATGAGGTCGGTTGTACTAATACTGTACTTTTTATGCTGATTTCAAAGCAGGTAGTGGCTGATCGAGAGGTCGGTTGCTGGGACTGCATTCAGGAGACCAAAGGTAGTCATGCAGGCATCCGCAGGACCTGGCGTCCCCTTCTATCTTACTTTATTTCTATTTTACCTTATTCGATACAAATGTATTTTTTTCAAAGCATTACTTGTAGTATTTGTAGAATGTTTATGAGTTGTGACACCGGTTTCTGGGTAGTATTTATTTCGATTTTTGGTTAACAGTATAATGGTCAGTTGAGCAATGTACTTCCATTTTTATTTCTACTGATTTAGTTTTTGTTAAATGTTAATTATAAAAGGACAAAGGTTAAAAGTGAAATGTTTTGCAATGTTGGCTTGCCTAGGGAGTGCAATATTAGGCACCATCACGGTCCCGAAAGTGGAAAATTATGGTCGTGACAAGTTTGTATCAGAGCACTAGGTTGCCCAGGTCTCACTATTTATGAACAATCTAGGTAGAGTACGAGGGATCAAAACAATAGCACTTATACTCTTCTCTATCGTGTGATTTTGTTGTCTCAATGCTAAATTGAACCCTCTACTCTTGTTCCTTCACGGATGGCGAGGTCACGTTCCACTTTTTTAGCCTAGCAGCATCATAGACTAATAATGGATTAACTACATTTTCGGAGGCTTTGCAGAGGTTGGATAGGTTTACCAAGCTTTTCACCACTATCTATGGCAGTGCATATTCAAAGGATCCCCAAGACTACATGGATAGTTGTCACAAAGTATTACGGAACCTGGGGATAGTGGAGATCAATGAGGTTGACTTTGCGACTTTTTGTCCGTCAGGTTTTGCCAAGAAATGGTGGAGGGATTATTATTTGGCCAGATCAGCTGGGTCCCCAACTCTTACTTGGGATGAGTTCTCTCAGCTATTCTTGTAGAAGTGATAACAACTAGGTCGGGAATCCAAACTAGAGTAAGAATTTGAGAAGTAAATGCGGAAGCAATAACAACAAGGAATTGAAAAAGTAGAATTAAAGAGATGAAAAATAAAGGATATGGGAAAATTTCGAGGAAATAATTCCAAAAACTTCCAAGAACGCAAGTTCTATAGTCTTGACAAGATCAAAGTAACAAAGTCTTGATTTATGAAATAAATTAAACACCTTTACTTAAAAAGCAAACCAAAAATAATAGATTCGGATATTGACCACTTTATGAGTAACTTGAAACAACAATTAATAACTAGTATAAATCGCCTTCTAGGAATACCACAAAGGAATCAAAGATATCATACAAGAGAAGTAATCTTATTACTTTAAACTATGAACTAGTAAAGGTTGAAAGATAAATCTCAAAGCACAAGTAAAAAAAGTTCAAAAGAACTCTCGAAGTATGATATAATTAATCAATAGTGTAATGTCTTATGACCGAGAAGAACTCCCTATTTATAGGAGTACTAAGGCATAAAAAGTCCATAAAATTAGGTAGGGTGATTGCTAAGGCATCCAAAGTCATTACAATTAGGTAAGATGATTGCTTAGGCATCCAAGTCATTACAATTAGGTAGGGTGATTGCTAAGGCATCCAAAGTCATTACAATTAGGTAGGGGTGGCCAAGACCCTTTGGGGCAGATTTGGGCCTTAAAATAACTAGGTCCCGAGGGCCTCGGGTGAGTTTTGGGTGGTCAATCGGACCATTTCATGTTGTTTGAAATTGCAAAAAACTAGATGAAGTGTTGTAATCAATTGTTCTTCGCGTTCACGGTCAGGGACTCGCGTTCGTGAAGGGTGTTTATGTGTGATGATAATTTTGTTCTACGCGTTCGCAAGTATGGGAATGTGAATGCAAAGGTGAAGGATTCATGTGCATCGCGGACGCGAGACTGGGGTCGTGTTCGCGAAAGCCTGGTATGGCGAAGCATCGTGTTTGCAGGTTAGGTTCGCATTTGCATAGAAGGTATGGTGAGGCTGAGCTTCAGAGGATTTAAGTCATTGCATTCGCGATGGGCTTAACGCATTCACGGAGGGTCACCTGGGTAAAGCTTCGTGTTTGCTAGCTAGGTGTCGCGTTCGCGTAGGAGAATTTTGGTTAATGAAATTTCTGTACTTCACGAACGCGAGGCTTTGACCGCATTCGCAAAGAAGGACTTTGATCGCTGGGCAGAATGTTTAAAAGGCCCATTTTCTCGAGTTTTGGCCTAAGTTCACCAGTTTTGACTCGATTTTGAAGGTTTTACGAGATGATTGAAGAGGGAATAAAGGAGGAACACTTGGTGGTAAGATTTATGGACCTTATACTTGATTCTTATGTGAATTCTACCTAATTTATCATGGAATTTAAGCCTAATATTGAAGAACTAGGGCTTGTAATTAGAGATCTAGAATTTGGGATTTGAGGGGCCTTTTGAGGTTTGATTTTGATATTCTTGGTATGTATAGACTCGTGTGAGGACAGCGATCCTATTAATGTGACTTTTGTTAGGCTCCAAGACGTGAGCCCAAGAGCCGAGTTTGAGCAATTTTGGGATTTTGATGTAACCTGGATGATTTCGAGTAGGCTTTATTCCCTTAGAACATTTTGATGATTATGTACTGATTATGCCTAGATTTTGAGCATCCGGAGGTCGATTCATGCAGGTAAAGGCATCGCGGGCTAGAGTTTGGATCAGATCGATGTAAGTAATGATTGTAAATATTGTCCTGAAGGTTTGAATCGTGAACTATACGTCGTTGTGCTATGTTGAGATGACTTACACGCTAGATGACGAGCATGGGGTAAAGCACAACTGGGAATTGTGACTTAGTCCATCCCGAATAATTATTTTCATACATATTTGATAGTTAATTATTTGATATTATTATATTCTGGACTGTATGCCATGTTTGGGGCCTCGAGCCAATTTGTTGAGACCCTCAGGGGCACTTTTACTATTTTCCCTCACTCTATTTGTTTTGAAAGCATATCATGAGTCATGTTTCACCTGTTTATTATTTAAATATGGGTTTTCACTATATTTCTTCATAAATGTGAAAATTGTTTGGGTTGTAGGAACCCGTTTTAATGATGGTCTGAGTGATCATGGTTTGATGCTTTTGATAGACCGAGGGTCTGATTGTGAGGTTGATGACTGAGGTAGAGTGAGTTTGATTATGAGGTTAATGTTCGAGAGAGGTCGAGAGCCTGGTTGTGAGGACTATATATCTATGGATCGGGGTTGCGTGCCGCAATAATATATATATATATATATATATATATATATATGGATCATGCTGCACGTCAAGCGATATGTTGGATCGGACTGCACGCCGCAGCGATATAGCACTTGGGTTGTAGGAGCCCCTCCGGAGTCTGCACACACCTAGTGAGTGCAGTCGACTATATATATGGATTGGGCTGTGCGCCGTAGTGATATATGGATCAGGTGGCATGCCGCAGTGGTTACTATATGGTACCTATTGAGTGTGAGTGTTGATTGATAATAGTTGAGTCACGAGTGACTGAGAGGCTTGCCCGATGAGGGATAGATATATACATGTATACGAGTGATGTTTTGGCTGAGGGACCTGTTTATGAACTTATTAATTTTTGCTCCTCTTTAAAGTGAGTTTCTATTGAATATGTTGATTTAATGACTACTTTCACTCATCTTTATATTGGGCCTCTGTAAAAACTGTTGAACAAATATTTTTAAACAACTTTCATTTAAGTTGGGGTTTCTGAGATGTTCAGAATTTAATCACTAATTTGGCATTTGGTTATTTCCACTAAGATTTTCAAGTTATGGGATTTTGATGATTATTGTTTTGCCCGAGGGGCTATTTTATGAACTATGTTTTTCCTAAGGGGCCAATTATGGTTTCATCTCTTTTATTAGAAATGGTATTGAACCCCGACCAAATCTGTTGGAAGGCATTTTAAATGATTTTACCAAAAACTAGATTTTAAAAGAGGCAATTGACTTGTATTCTGGTTTAGCAACTTGTTGTGCTTATTGAGTTTAGCATAAATGTTGATTCATTATTTCCTACAACTCAGTCTTTATGTACTTACTAGGTTGGAGTACTCACATTACTCCCTACACCTCGTGTGCAGATTCAGGTATTTCAGAACCCGATAGCAGGTGTTAATTGCTTAGACGCAGAGCCTTCCGATTAGCAAGGTAGTTGCACGCCATTCGCATCATTTCTTCCTTCCTCCTATTTCCATTACTGTACTTAGTACATTTTTTATTGTTTTATCGTATTCATACCTTGGTAGATGCTCATGGCTAGTGACACCCCGATGTCGGTCTTGTATGCTATTTTCGCATTGTTCATTCAGATTTATATTATGAAATATTATTTAATTAAAGGCTTAAAAATGACTCTTAACGATTAAAGGGGTTATATGAGTGTTGTGTCGGTTGGCCTTGTCTTCACGAGAGGCGCCATCACGACCGGACCGGTTTGGGGTCATGACAGTAACACTTTAGATTAGCTTGTTTACATTCCAAACACTGTGTGCACATTCTTTCAACATCTTTTCTCATTCCAGGCCAAAAGAAATCTTCAGCAAGTATGTATAATGTCTTTGGAACTCCAAAGTGTCCCATAAGGCCTCCACAATGTTCTTCCCTTACAAATACTTCACGTGAAGTGCAATTAGGGATATAAAACTTATTTTCCTTAAACAGAAACCCATCTTGGAGGTTGAACATCTCAAAAGGACTCAACTTACAATCTGCAATTTTTCTGCCAAAATCAACATCCTTAGCATAAAGTCCCTTGATTTGATCAAAACCCGTCAATTTAGAAGCCATGGTAAAAACTAAGACATACCTTCTTGAAAGTGCATCAACAACAACATTATCTTTCCCTTGTTTGAAAGAAATTACATAAGGAAAAGTTTCAATGAATTCAACCCACTTAGCATGCCTTCTACTAAGCTTACCTTGACTCTTCAGGCATTTTAAGGATTCATGGTCAGTTCTAATGACAAACTCTCTTGGATACAAGTATGTTGCCATGTGGCTAAATCCCTTACCAAAGTATATAGCTCTTTGTCATAAGTGGAATAGTTCAATGTGGCTCTACTCAAATCACTAAAGTAGGCAATATGTTTAGAATCTTGCATCAAAACAACACATATTGCTTTGCCAGAAGCATCACATTCAATTTCAAAAGATTTAGAAAAATAAGGCAATTGTAACAACGGAGTAGAACATAACTAACTTTTCTTTCAACAACTTAAAAGCATCATCTTATTATTTTTCCCATTTAAAAATCTTATCCTTTTTAATAACTTCAGTTAAAGGAGAAGCAATTGTGTTAAAATCTCTCACATACCTCCTATAAAAACTAGCAAGTCCATGAACACTCCTAACTTTAGTTACACTCTTAGGTTTAGGCCATTCCTTTATTGCTTTGATTTTCTCTTCATCAACCTCAACTCCTTTAGAACTAACTACAAACCCAAAAAATCACATGATCTACAAAAAAAGTACACTTTTTAAGATTAGCAAACAAAAGTTGCTTTCTAAGAACTTCAAAACTTGTTTTAGGTGTTCTACATGCTCCTCTAAAGTGTTAGAAAAGATCAAGATATCATCAAAGTACACCACAAAAAATTTCCCATGAAAATCCTTAAAGAATATGATTAATTAATCTCATGAAAGTGCTAGGTGCATTAGTCAAGCCACAAGGCATAACTAACCACTCATAAAGCCCATATTTAGTTTTAAAAGCAATTTTTCGTTCATCTCCAGGATTCATTCGAATCTGATGGTAACCACTTATTAGATTAATTTTAGAAAAGATTTTAGATCCATGTAATTTATCCAACATATCATCAAGACGAGTAATATGATGGTGATACTTTATCGTATTTTGTTGATTGCTCTATAATCCACGCAAATACTCCAAGTTCCATCCTTTTTGGGTACCAATAGGAAGGGAACATAGCAAGTGCTCATACTCTCTCTCACAAAGCCTTTTTCAAGCAACTCATCAACTTGCCTTTGAAGCTCTTTTGTCTCTTCTGTATTACTCCTATAAGCAGGCCTATTTAGGATTTGTGATCCAGGTACAAAATCAATTTGATGCTCAGTACCACGTAAAGGTGGCAATCCATTAGGAATATCTTCAGGAAATACATCTTCAAAATCTTGCAAAAGAGAAGAAAAACTACTTAGCAAAGAAGAAGTTAGTAACTCAGAATTAATCAAAGCTTCTTTGTAAGTAAGTAGTATTATGGGCAATCCCTCTTTTCTTGCATTTAAACACTCTTTGGCTTTTATATAGAAAATCTCTTTTTTATTTCCTTAGCCTCTTTCCACTCACCAAGACCTTTTTTTTCACTCAAACCTCTTTTTTTAATCTCTTATCTCAAATGGCTACTCTTTCTCTCTTTCTCTCGGCCATCTCTCTTTTTTTCTAATTCTTGGCCTCCTTTCTTTTCTTTTTCCTCAAACTCACTTTTTATCCCTTCCCTTGGTTTTCCCATTGTTTGCCTTAATCTCTTTTGATCTTGAAACACTTGAGAAGGAGATAAAAACGCAAGAGTAAATTTCATGCTATTTAGTTCAAGAGAATATCTATTCTTCCTTCCATCACGAAAAAATTCTTGTCATACTGCCAAGGACGGCCTAGTAATATATGACAAGCTTGCGTACATACTATATCACAAAGAATATCATCCTCATATCTACCAATATTAAATAAAATCATACACTATTTGTTTACCTTTAGTTCACCACTATCATTTAACCATTGAAGTCTATAGGGAGTAGAGTGTTCCATGCATGCAAGTCCTAGTTTTTCACAAAGTATGAACTCACCACATTAGCACAATTACCACTATCAATGATCATAGAGCAAGTTTTTCCCTTTATCCCACACCTAGTATGGAAAATATTTTCTCTTTTTGCTTCACTATTTCTTCCCAAATTGATAGTCATAATCCTCCTAACTACCCCAACCATTCCATCATTAGGTAGTTCTACATCATCTTCATCACTCACATCTCCCTCTTCTCCCCCCTTCCTTTTGTTACTCTCATATCCTCCATCTTATTTTAGAATGATGTTTCTTCTACTTGGACATTCATGCATCATATGTCCCCTTCCTTTATTTATGACATTGTATAGAACTAGAAGATATAAAAGGTTTAGGTTTAAAGGTTTTACCTCCCTCTTTGTTGTCAAATTTACTTTTTCCCGTGTCTTCTTGAGGTCTAGAAGAACTCTTCATCTCATGATTTGGCCATAGGTTCTTGGACATGGTGTTTGTCCGACCTTTCCACGAGCTAGTTTGATTCTTTTATTTTAATTTTCTACCTTTATAGACAAATCAACTAACTCATCTATTATTACATATTGTTGTAATTCTACTACATCAGTTATTTCCTTATTTAAGCCATTTAAAAACCCTAGCCATTGTAGCCTCTTCTTCCTCCATATAATTATCTTAGATCATAGCCATATCCTTAGCCTTAAAGTACTCATCCACAGACATGGATCCTTGCTTAAATGTTTGAAGACGTTGTTGTAGCTCTCTTTGAAAGTGTGA
This sequence comes from Nicotiana noctiflora, assembly GCA_032618575.1. NCBI lineage: Eukaryota > Viridiplantae > Streptophyta > Magnoliopsida > Solanales > Solanaceae > Nicotiana > Nicotiana noctiflora. The sequence continues at coordinate 84,379 of JASVEL010006929.1, forward strand.
TAGTACGAATCTCTTCCTCATCACCCATTTCATCTCAGCCCAAGTAGCAATTGGTGCTTGTCCTTCTTGTAATCTATCCCTAGTAAGCTTTTTCCACCAAATAGCAGTATAGAACTCAACAATAGCAAGTTTAACCTTCTTACCTTCAGATTAGTTGCGACAGTCAAAGATGGCTTCAATCATTCTCTCCCAATCAAGATACAAGTCTGGACCCTTGTTGTCTTGAAAGATGACATCTTCATCTTTATACTACTTATATTATCATCTTCTACTCTACCACTTTGTCCCGTCCTATCTCCTCCCGCCCTATCAAAATCAATATCATTAAAATCATCTATAAGGTTTTCTTGATTTACTATGGAAGCATAGGGTACATTTCTCCTAGCTTGGGATCTAACATTATTTTCTCTCCTAATTCAGCTATTCTATCATTTTGATCAGCAATAATATCCCTTATTTTCTGGAGTTGCAAATTCAACATTTCAAATTATTGATGCATAGCTTGCAAGGTAAAATCGTTTCTTGCTTTGATTTTGGCTTCTTGGAGAATCCTTCGTTCATCATCACTACCTATATGCGACATCTTTTAAAAAAATAAATTGTATCACAAAAATTAGCTTTTTTCTCTCTCGGAATAACCTTTGAACAAAATACTTTGTAGATTTATAGTTAAACCCAACTTGTGTGAAGTTCTGAGTAGTAAAATTCAGATTTTTTTTGGAACAAAAAAAAAAAGAACCAAATCCTAGAACGTTTAGGCTTAGTTGAAACAAGACACGAACAAAAATGAAAGGATATAAATATGTAGATTAGTAGGAGTAAGAAAATCTAGTATCCCCTCTTCTTATTTCCTTTGTTAATTTTTGGAAATAAATTAGATACAAAAGAAATATGCTGGAGAGCAAGCAATTATATTTTTTAAAATTAATTTTCGTTTTTTTCTTCTATTATTTTTAATTCTTTTTTTTTGCTCTTAGTATTCAAGATATCCTAAGAATTGTCAATAAAGAAATCTTGATAGAACTACTCTAATACTACTTGATAACAACTAGGTCGGAAATCCAAACTAGAGTAAGAATTTGAGAAGTTAATGCGGAAGCAATAACAACAAAGAATTGAATAACTAGAATTAAAGAGATGAAAAATAAAAGGATATGGGAAAATTCAAGGAAACAATTCCAAGAAATTCCAAGAAGGCAAGTTCTATAGTATTGACAAGATCAAAGTAACAACGTCTTGATTTATGGAACAAATGAAATGCCTCTACGTAAAAAAACAAACCAAATAATAGATTTGGTTCTTGACCGCTTTACGAGTAACTTGAGACAATAATTATAACTAGTATTGATCGCCTTCTAAGAATACCACAAAGGAATCAAAGATATCATAAAAGATAAAAAATCTTACTACCTTGAATATGAACTAGTAAAGGTTGAAAGATAAATCTCAAAGCACAAGTAACAAAGGTTCAAAAGAACTCTCAAAGTATTATATACTTAATCAATAATGTAGTGTCTTCTAAATGAGAAGAACTCCCTATTTATAGGAGTACTAAGGCATAAAAGTCCTTAAAATTAGGTAGGGTGATTGCTTAGGCATCCAAAGTTATTGCAATTAGGTAGGATGATTGCTAAGGCATAGAAAGTCATTACAGTTAGGTAGGGTGATTGCTAAGGCATCCAAAATCATTACAATTAGTTAGGGGGACACCAAGAACCTTTGGGGCAGATTTGGGCCTTAAAATAACTAGTTTGGGCCATTGGTTTGGACTCCAATTGGGCTCCTTTTGTAACACCTCCTTTTGGACCACTTTTAAGGTCATTTTGAGCCCATTTGGTGGACTTCAATGGCTGATTTTAGTGACCAATATTCCTCATCTTGGACAACAATTTGAGCAACCAAATAATTGTAAAAATTAGACAATTCTTCTCCTTTGGGCTTGAGCACTTCCTCTATAGTTAGAAGCTTCTTTATTTGCCATTGAAGTCCAGCAACCTTACTCTGCAATTCTTTAGCTTGATATCTTGTAAATGGCCTTCTTGGAGCTTCCAAAACTCTATCCTTACCAGTTATGCTATCAAGAAGTATCTTCTTATCACCCAGAAAGAGGACTATCGAAAGTAGTTCAAGTGCCTTCAACAGGGTTCTATGTACGTCACTCAGTACGAGACCATACATGCTCTTCTTATACTTCCCACGGAGAAAGAGAAAGGGTGATGAGGTTTATTGAGGGACTTACTCGGACTATTAGATTGGATATGGCTAAGGAGAGAGGGAGTGAGATTTCTTTCAAGGATGCAGCCAATGTGGCCAGGCGAGTTGAGATGGTCTTAACTCAGGGAAGTGGTTTGGGGTCTGACAAGAGGTCTTCTCACTCTAGTGGATTTAGTAGGACCTCACCTGGAGGTCGAGGTATTTTTGGTAGAGGCCATCACCCCAGCCTATTTCATTCAGCACTTCAGACATCCATGGAGCTTTAGGGGGTCATGGTTCTTATGTACCTCTTTTAGGACAACCAACTTATAATGCATCTCTAGCTCATATCCGAGCATCTCCTTTTTAGAGTTATTATCGTGGTCAGTTGGCCTGTTAAGGTTAGTCTCAATTTTCTTAGATAAGTGTTTTAAGTGTGGTGAGTATGAGAATGTCTGGAGGACCTGTTCGAGATTAGTGGGTGTTCAGCCACAGCAGTAGAGTTCTCGTGCCATGATTCCGGCATTGCCTACCCAGCTAGCTAGAGGTAAGGGTTAAGGAGCCAGAGGTAGAGGTCAGACTTCTAGAGGTGGAGGTTAGGCCACTAGAGGTGGAGGCCAGCCAGCAGAAGGATGTCCCAAGGATATGGTTCAGGGTAGTGGAACTCAGCCCCGATGTTATGCTATTCCAGCCAGGCCTAGGTCTGAATCCTCCAATGTAGTTATCACTGGTACTATTTCGGTTTGTAGAGATGCTTCAGTTCTATTTGATCTAGGATCTACGCATTCCTATATGTCTTCTTATTTTGCTCCATATTTGGTTGTGCCTCGTGATTCTTTGAGTACTTCGATATATGTGTCCACAAAAGTAGGGGATTTTATTATTGTAGATCGCGTATATCACTCATGTATGGTTATTATTGGGGGTCTTGAGACTAGTGGTTGATTTCAATATCATTTTGGGGATGGATTGGATGTTATATTGAACTATCATGCCAAGACTGTGACCTTAGACTTACGGGGGTTGCCTCAATTGGAGTGGGGAGTAACTCTTGGTAATCCTACCAGTGGTGTCGTGATTCTAGTGTTGAGGTTCCTTCTATGGATTCTGTGCCAGTTGTTCAGGAGTTTCCAGAGGTATTTCCTGCGAAACTGCTGGGGATGCCACCCGATAGGGATATTGACTTTTGCATTTATTTGTATCCGAGCACTCATCCCATTTCTCTTCTGCCATACCATAAGTCCCCGCCAGAGTTGAAAAAATTGAAGGAGCAATTACAAGACTTGCTCGATAAGGGCTTCATTAGGCCCAGTGTCTCGCCTTGGGGTGCATCGATATTATTTGTTAAGAAGAAGGATAGATCGATGAGGATGCACAAATATTATCGGCATTTGAACAAAGTCACCATCAAGAAAAAGTATAAAGATTGTCGAGGATTGATGACTTATTTGATCAGCTCCAGGGTGCCAAAGTGTTTTCAAAGATTGATTTGAGATATGGCTACTATCAGTTGAGGATTAGGGCATCCGAGTCCCTAAGACAACTTTTAAGACTCGATATGTGCATTACGAGTTTTTAGTGATGTCTTTTGTCTTGACAAATGCCCCATCAATATTTATGGATTTGATGAAGTGGCTGTTCAAGCCCTATCTGGATTCCTTTGTGATTTTTTCATTGATGATATCTTGATCTACTCCAGCAGCCGAGAATAGCATGAGCAGCATCTTCGAATCGTTCTTCTGACTTTGAGAGATAGCTAATTATATGCTAAGTTCTCAAAATATGAGTTTTGGTTGAGTTTAGTTGCATTTTTGGGTCACGTTGTATCACCAAAAGGTATTTAGGTGGATCCTAAGAAGATTGAGGCAGTTAAGGACTGACCTAGACCCATATCAGCTATAGGGATCCGAAGTTTCTTGGGTTTAGCAGATTATTACCATTAGTTTGTGAAGGAGTTTTCATCCATAGCAGCCCCGATGATTAGGTTGACCTATAAAGGTGCCCTGTTTAGATGGTTGGACGAGTGTGAGGTGAGCTTCAAAAGCTCAAGATAGCTTTGACTACAACACCAGTGTTAGTGGTGCCCACAGATTTAGGGCCATATATAGTATATTATGACACATCTCGTATTGGACTTGGTGCAATGTTGATGAAAAATGGAAAGGTTATTGTATATGCTTCACGACAGTTGAAGATTCATGAGAAACATTATCCAGTTCATGACTTGGATCTAGAATCCATCATTCACGCGCTGAATATTTAGAGCCATTATCTATATGAGTGTCGTGTGAAGTGTTCACAGATCATAAGAGTTTGCAGTATTTGTTCAAGCAGAAAGATCTCAATTTGAGGCAGAAAAGGTGGTTAGAGCTATTGAAAGACTAGGATATCACAATCTTGTATCATCCCGGGAAGGCTAATCTGGTGGCCGATGCTTTGAGTAGGAAGTCGGCTAGTAGAGCATATTCCAGTCGGTGAGAGACCACTTGCTTTGGATGTTTAGTCTTTGAACAATCAATTCGTGAGGTTGGATGTTTCTGAGCCTAGTCGTATTCTAGCTTGTACAATCGACTGGTCTTTATTTTTTGAGCGTATTAGATATAGACACTATAATGATCCTCATTTTCTTGTCCTCAGGGAAACAATGTGGCATAAAGATGCCAAGCAGGTTATCGTTGGAGATGATAGAGTTTTGAAGATGCAGGGTCGAGTTTGTGTGCCTAATGTAGATGGGATTTGTGAGTTGTTTCTAGAGGAGGACCATAGTTTCTGGTATTCCATTCACCTAGGTGCTGCTAAAATGTATTAGGAATTGCAGCAGCATTATGGGTGGAGGAAGATGAAGAAGGATATTATTTCATATGTAGCTCGGTGTCTGAATTGTCAGCAAGTAAAGTACGAGCATATGAGACCTGGTGGTTTGCTTCAGAAGATTGAGATTCCTGAGTGGAAGTAGGAGCGTATCACTATGGATTTCATCGTTGGACTCCCACGGACTCAGAGGAAGTTTGATGCAGTATGAGTTATTATAGATAGGCTGACTAAGTCACTGCATTTCATTCTTCTGGCAATTTCCTATTCTTCGGAATAGTTGGCTAAGATCTATATCCGGGAGATCGTTCGTCTTTATGGTATGACCGTGTCTATCATTTCTGACTGAGGTATGCAGTTTACCTTGCATTTCTAGAGGGCAATACAGAGTGACTTGGGTACGCGGGTCGAGTTGAGCACAACATTTCATCTCAAACAGTCGGACAATCCGAGTTTACTATTCAAATTTTGGAAGATATGCTTTGCGCCCGTGTTATTAACTCTGGAGGTTCTTAGGATCAGTTTTGCCATTAGCGGAGTTTGCCTACAACAATAGCAATCAGTCGAGTATATAGATGGATCCTTATGAGGCATTATATGGTAGATGGTGTCGATCGCCGGTTGGGTAGTTTGAGCCAGGAGATGGCCGGTTGTTAGATACAAATTTAGTACCGGATGGCTTGGATAAGGTTAAGATCATTCAGGATAGACTTCATATAGCTTAGTCCAGGAAAAAGACTTACGCTTACCATAAGGTTCGTGATGTGGCATTCATGGTCGGAGAGAGATTATTACTTCGAGTGTCTCCCATGAAAGGCATGATGATATTTGGGAAGAAGGGCAAGCTAAGCCCTAGGTTCATCGGGCCTTTTGAGGTCCTTGATCAAGTGGGAGAGGTGGCTTGTAGACTTATGTTGCCACCAGGTTTATTAGCAGTGCATTCACTGTTTGATATGTCTATGTTTTGGATGTATCACGGTGATCCATTCCACGTGTTCGATTTCAGCAATGTTCAGTTGGACAAGGATTAGACCTACGAGGAGGAGTCAGTAGCTATTCTAGACCGGCAGGTTCATCAGTTGAGATCGAAGATTTATCCTGCAGTTAGTGTGTAGTGGAAAGGTCAGCCGGTTGAGGTAGCACCTGAGAGTTTGAGTCTGATACGAGGAGCACATATCCCCATCCTTTCACCGACTCAGGTATTTCTCGATTGTCGTTAGAGGATGAACAGTTGTTTTAGCGATGGAGAATGTGATGACCCAAAAGTTTATCTCTTGTTTTAGAAGTCAAATCCGCATTCCAAGGCCTTAAAACCCTCATTTTATCTCTCCTCGATTTGTATGCGAAATCTGGACACGATTCCGAAAAATATTTATGTGAAAATTTGAGAAAATAATAATTTTCCTTTAAAAGTTGATTTAGCTGACTTCGGTCAACAATTTGAGCAAATGGACCTGGATGCATATTTCGACGGTCCTGGAGGGTATGTAGTAAAAGAATCAAATTCCGAGGTCCCAAGCTCGAGAAATGAATATTTGATAAAAATTGTTGAACTGAAATCCCAAAGGTTTTGAGAAATTTAGTAAATGTTTGACCTTATTATTATTAGGCCAGTATTTTGGTTTCGGAGCCCGGTATAGGTTTAATATGATAATGATATCATGTTTGTGATATTCGGCAAAAAACAGAGTTTATTTGACATGATTCGAACCTTTGGTCGAGAAAATACAAAGTTTGAAAATATCTTGAAAATTTCAGGAGTTTTGGTGTTGAATCCGTATTCTAGGTGTTATTTTGGCGATTTGATCGCATGAGCATATTTGTATGATGTTTTAAGACTTGTGTACATGTTTGGTTTGGAGCCCGAGTGCTCAGGTGACTTTTGGATAGGCTACAATATGATTTTGGACTTGAGAAAATGTTGTTGGTATGCTTTAGTTGTTGCACGCCCCCGATCTCGTAATTGCGAGATCAGGCATCGCATTGTGAGCCCTGTAGGGTCCTCTTGTGAGAGCCTTTCATCGTAAATGTGATTAGAAAGCTAGACCAATAGAGTTCACAAATGCGAACAAACTTTCGCAAATGCAAACGAACCTTCGCAAATGCGAAGTAGTCAATGAAGGGAGGGTCATCGCAATTACGACCAAATGTTCGCATTTGCGGCAATAGCAGAAATGCAATAGGTTTGCATTTTCGATGCCAGCCTTGAATTTGTAAGCTTCGCAAATGTGACATAAGCAACTGTGCAAAAAGGGACTTAGACATGATTTTTGATCCATTATCCCATTTTTCAAAACCTAAACTTCAAGAGGCGATTTTTCAAAGAGTAGTTCTTCCGCAAATCATAGGTAAATGATTCCTAACTCTCTTTTTTTCAATCTATTTTATCATTTTATAAGATTTCATCTTATAATATAGGGGTTTTCATGGTAGAGCTAAGTGTTTTTGGGTGGAACTTAGAAATTTCAAAATTTGGGAATTTGGACCTCAACTTGAGATCGGATTCCAAAATCAATTTTATATCGGGGAAAGGGGTGAATGGATAAACAGGTTTTGGCCCAACTTTCGGGTTTTGACCAAGCGAGCCCGGAGTTGGGTTTTGACTTTTTGGGGAAAATGTTTGTAAATCTATAAATTTTCATTGGAATTGGTTTTTTAGCGTTAATTGATGTTACTAAGTTAATTATGGTTAGATACAAGTGGATTGGAGGTGGAATCGAGAGGTAAAGCGATGTTTGAACTTTTAAATACCAGTTGGCTTGAGGTAACTATTTGGTCTAACTTTGACTTGAGGGATTAAGGATCCCCGACTTAATTGCAATGTGAAATTCCATGTGTGTGGAGTATAGGTGTGGTCACGAGTACCTATGCGCCGCCAAATTATCATTTTAGCATGTTCCCTTACCCAATTCCTAGGATATTGTTTCCTGTCTTAGTTGCTACTTTCTCATAAATATTTCCATGTCTAATTGCTTCATGTTAACTGTTGTTTTCACTATTGGAGTGTTACTTGTTTTGTAGTTTAATTTTACTGCCTTATTAGTTTAAGTTGGTTTGTTGCTGCTTTGTGGTACACCTTGGTTGGTCTCGTTGTGTAGTATTAACTGTTGAAGTTTCATAATTGTATAGATCAACTAAATCTCCCGTGGTTGTGATGTGAGGTATAAATATTATGGAGGGTTGAGCTAAATTGTGAAACATTTATTCTTATATTGTGATTCGTACTGATATGTAAGATCGAGTTGCAAGCAGCAACATGAGGAACAAGGGTGAATGTGATTGTTTGGTGGGATCGGGTTGTAGTAAGGGTGGATAGGTGGGAGCGGGTTGCACGTCGTAACATAAGGAATAAGGGTAATATATATTGAGGAGTAATAAGGGTGAGATCGGGTTTCATGCCACAACAAGGAGTAATGAAGGTGAATGTTTATACTGTTATTGATTATATGGTGGGATAGGGATACACACCACATCAAGTGTTATTTATGTATTCTTTTCTGCTGAGATTCATTATTGTGGTGTTGGAACTCTCTTAACGATTGGTTATAGATGAGTAATGGTAGAAAGACTGGGTTCCATATTCATTTAATGCAAGTTACTATTATATTTCATTATATATTTCTGTTCTATCTTAGTATAAACTGCTGCATGTTATATATTGTTATGCCCCGCCGTAGCCTAGTCACTACTTCGTCGAGGTTAGGCTTGGAACTTACCAGTACATGGGGTCAGTTATACTGATACTGCACTATTCACTTTCTTTGCAGATTTCGGAGCTGGTAGTGGCCGATCGAGAGGTCGGTTGCTGAGATTGCATTCAGGAGACCCAAGTTAGTCTTGCAGGCATCCGCAGGTCCTGATGTCTCCTTCTATCTTTGCTTCATTTCTATTTAACCTTCTTCGAGACAAATGTATTTTCTTTCAAACCATTACTTGTAGTATTCGTAGAATATTCGTGAGTTGTGACACCAGTTTCTGGATGGTATTTATTTTGATTTTTGGTTTATAGTATAATAGCAATCAATTGAGTTATGTACTTCCGTTGATTTAGTTTTTGATAAATTTTAATTATAGAAGGATAAAGGTTAAAGGTGAAATATCTTGTAACGTTAGCTTGCCTAGCGAGTGCAATATTAGGCGCCATCACGGTCACAAATGTGAAAAATTCAGACCGTGACACTATTATATTTGACCATTACTAGGCCGGACATTGCATTTGTTCTGCAATGCCTTAGCCAATTCATGCATTTGCCTTAGCAGTCCCATTTGAAAGTTGCACTGCGTCTAGTGAGATACGTTAAGTAGGCACCGGGGCATGGGATCTTTATGTCATCAACCTCTGAGTTTCATCTACATGCCTTCTTTGATGTTGATTGGCTAGCTTGCCCTAACACCATGCGTTCTCTCACCGGCTACCTGCTAAAGTTTGGAAAATCATTGGTGTCTTGGAGTCCAAAAAATAGTCCACTATTTCGAGAAGCTCTGATGAAGCTGAGTATAGAAGTTTGGTCCTACCATCACAAAAATTATGTGGTTGGTTGGGTTGTTTAAGGAGCTTGCTGTGGACATTCAGGTGCCAGTTTCTTTATTTTGTGGCAGCAAATATGCTATTCAGATTTCTGCAAATCTGTCTTTCATGAGAGCACAAAACACATTGATATTGATTTTCATTTCATCCGTGAGAAAGTTCAACAAGGCCTAATTCACTTCCTCTACTTGACTTCTTCTGACCTACCAGCTGATGTCCTCACTAAAGGCCTTACAATTCGCCAACACAACTACTTTGTATCCAAGCTAGGGATGAAGAATGTCTCCATTTCCCCTAGCTTGAGGGGGTGGGGGTAGGGGTAGGGGTGGGATGTGGGTATTAAGGATACTGCCTGCACTGAAGTCACTTAACCATAGTCAACTTTAGTTAACAATAGTTAGTATAAATCATAGTTAGCCAACTGTAATTTAACTGAATCAGTTAGTGAAGATTAGCAGATACATGTATATATGTTAGTGTAAGAGTTCATTTTCTTAGTTAAGCAAGATAGAAGCAAAATGTAAATTGATCTCTCTGTTTTCTTCTCTATATGTTCTTTCTCTCCGAGCTCCATTACTGTTAGCTCATTTCTGCTTTCTGTAAATTCCCCTCTTAATCGAGGAGGTTCAATAAGAATCAATAGTTTTCCTGCTTACGATGCAGCATGACTCACGAACTCTTACTGATTGGCGATAGAGGTGTTCAACCACTAGAGCAAGCATCCTTTGTCCAATGAGTTCAGTTGAACTTACATATATTCAGCGAGGATCTACTTATCTACGTGTAATGATAAACTCATCTTTTTTGTTTTTTTTTTAATTTTTATTTTCTATCTCTATATCATAAACATGAACCCGGAAAGTCGTGCAACAACATGATGACTACGAATTAGCACATGATATTAATACATCTTAATTAGACAAAAAGAAACACGAAAAGGGTCATTTTCAACCAACGATTTTGATTAAAAATTGAATGTAATTTGCACTAGGAAAAATCAAGGAAATAGTCGGTGGTCTTTTTATTTGCTACTATTACTTATCCTATGTTTTAACTATTTGCTACTATTACTTCAAACCTGCTCAGCTACTCAAATATAGCTTGAAACTTGTTCACATTATTCTTGTGGTCAAAGCCAGCTATAGATCTTCTTGGTCAATTTCTCATTTCTATTTCAACTAATGCTACTTTATTCTTCTATATAAACAACCTTCCATTGGTAAAGTTTCCATAACAAACCACAAGTTTAGAATCGATACTTTATTTTCTATATAAGTAACCTTCTATTGGTAAAGTTTCCTTAACAAATAAAAACACAAGTTTTTCTATAGTTGGTTAAAAAAAATGGAAATGCTTACAAGAACCAACAAAATCTTGTTCCTTTCTTTTCTTTTCCTTACAATTGCTTTGCTTACAAGATCTCATGAAGTTGGTAGGTTCCAGTTTTTGTCTCTCAATTTTTATAGCATGAATATAGCTTTGGTTTTTGTGTTTCGACTTTTGAAACTTATGATCTGCTAATTATATTTTTCGCAAATTATATTACAGACGATGAAAGTGAGTTTACTTACGATGAAGAAAGTGAGAAGGGGCCGTCTCATTGGGGTGAAATTCACACAGAATGGAGCATGTGTAATTCAGGAAAATTGCAATCTCCAATTGATCTTTTGAATGAGAGGGTTGAAATTGTATCTCATTTGGGAAGACTTCATAGAAGCTACAAACCATCCAATTCTACTCTTTTGAATAGAGGACATGATATGATGGTAAGAACAAAAAAAAAATTACAATTTTTGTTTCACTCCATTTATTTTCATCACATTTAGAGAAGATCACTTCTTTCATGGTTAACTCGCAAGAGTTGGCTGAGTGGTTTCCCGCGTGGGTAGACCTGGGATTGATTTCCTTCGTCACCATCAGCCTCCTCAGTCAGATCTCGTTGAACCAGGCTCGCCTAATACGATTGTGTCTTTTGTGTAGTTTGCGAGCTATTACATAATTACAAGATTACAATCTTTTCATACACACCCGAAAGATAGCGGCTACACGCTTCCCTGATAATTTTCTGAACAATAATTCATGAATGGTTATATTTAAGTTTTCTCATGTTCATGTATTGTACTATTTGGTATGATGTAAGTTGTCATAGAAAGGGAGAAAATGAGTTTTCTCGCTTATTTTTCTTACAAAAACTAAAATTTAATTATATTACATGCTCTAACCAATATATTTAGATACTATTATCAATCTTTAATACTTAAAATGGTATTCAATTTGCAAAATCTCAAAGTGTGAACGGCTCAATGGTATATAAAATTGGTATAAATATAATTTTCTTTGTTTAATGATGAACTAGGTCCTTTCTATCAACTGCTTAACCTACTACCCATGAAATTAATCAAATATACAATCATCTTTCTGTGTGGTTATTTACTATTTTACCTACCATCTGGAAATAAAAATTAATCAAATAACTTACTTTTTGAATTTTGCGACCATAAGAAGTTAATTAAGGACCTATTTGGAGATACATTATATTAACCATTCTTCATTCGTAGAATGAGTTTTACAAGAGTCTGTCAGTTGAAACATAAATGTATTTAATTCCTTGAATTAATTAACAGGGGCGTTATGGTTTATTAAATATATGGAGACGTTATGAATGATTTAATTTTCTTTTCTTATATAATAATTTGATGAATAATTGTTTATTAATGCAGTTAAGATGGGAAGGTGGAGCTGGACATATTAAGATAAATGGAACTCAATATCAACTGAATCAGGCTCATTGGCACTCACCTTCTGAACATACTATCAATGGAAGAAGGTTCTTAATATATAAATTATTTTATTTCCTTGTTTATATTCTTGAATTTCCATATTTAGAAAGTCACTAAAATGTGTATGAATAATTGTAGGTTCGATTTGGAAGTTCATTTGGTTCATGAAAGCAATGATGGAAAGACTACAGTCGTTGGAATTATGTACAAGATTGGAAGAGCTGATTCCTTCTTATCTATGGTATTAATTACATGCACGCACTAAACACAACTTAATTCCAAAAAAATTAACTTCGTAATCTTTATATTATTAGGTCACGAGAAAATAAATGTTCATATAAAAAATTGTATTAGTAACTGAAAAATATAGCATTTGCTACAACAAATTAAAATATAGATAAGAAAAAATTATGATGGTCGATCTATAATCATGGGCGGAGGGAGGATGTTATCGGACGAACCCAGAAACTTTTTGCTTATACCATATTTGCACTCGAAAATTTATTAAATATATATAAATACGTAATTGCGAATCGAGTAACTAACGAACTATGTGTTTGTTTGCTAGTTCAAAATACATAAACTTTAAATCCTGACTCCACCTCTATTTCTTATATATTACAGATTGAGGATGATTTAAAGGCTCTAGCACATACAAAAGGTGTGGAAAGAAATATTGGAGTAATTGATCCAAAACAAGTGAAGTTGGGTAGTAGAAAATATTACAGATATATTGGCTCCTTGACTGTTCCTCCTTGCACTCAAGATGTTGTCTGGACTATTGTAAGAAAGGTAATTTAATTACTCTACCATTCTATTTATGCTATGATATTATTATTCTTTTTTGCTATTTATCAATTTCGTTTGCTTTATATTTTCTCAGGTGAGGACTGTTACAAAGGAGCAAATGAAACTAATTCGCGACGCTGTTCATGACGTAAGTTGCTACACTTCACCTTTGCTCCATTTAACCAGACGTAAACTTGTTTGATTGGATACGGAGTTTAAAAAAAATGAGAATTTGTGTGGTTATAAAAATTTATCATTAAGGGTAAATTGTAAGTTTCAGTTAAATTATTTTCAAATTTATAAAGGGTTGATTCTTTTTGAAACGGACCAAAAAGGAAATAGGTTCACATAAACTGAAACGGAGGGAATAACATTTTAAGATTTTGGCAAACCCTTTAAGAAATATATGATTATCCTTAATTATAAAAATATTTGATTAAAGTAAATCACTTTTTAGTTTTTGTTTTGTACGTCACACTAATTAATACTCCATTAATTGGAGCAGTAAGTGTAAATTTGAAGGGGAAAATAAAAAAGGTAAACTCTTCTTATTTTCTAAAACGTCAAATATTTCAAAATTCTTTATTTGATCATAATTTCCCCCCATTTTTTTTGCAGGAATCTGAAACAAATTCAAGACCAGTCCAAGCAGCAAACAAACGACCGATCCAACTCTATCGACCAAATGATCCTAAAGAATAATGAAAATGATTCTACAATCTTAGACGTAATTTACTATATCTTATAGTTATTGTCACAATGATTTTGTTTATATACAATAAAATTTAGTTCAGTATATGAGCTAGAAATGGCCTTATCCCGTTAATGGCTGTTATCATCCATTTATTTCCATAACATGGTCGGAATTCTTTCCACAATATAGTGTATATCTTTGTTATATTTATTATTTATTAGATTGTAGCAAAATAAATTAATGGCACTTGTTCTTTGTACTATTATGCCTCTCATTTTCAGTCTTTTTTGACATATTTGTCTTTATTTGAGTCTATTACTCCTAAAGTCACTTTACTCGTCATCTATTCTAAATTATCTCCTAAAGTCACTTTACTTTCGTTCATAATAAAAAAAAGTTACTAAACTATGCATATTGCACTCAGAAGGTCCCTTAACTAGATATTTCAAATTTTGAATTGCCAACTACTTATTTTACCCTCTAAACTATAAAAATTTATCTTCTTTTTATTTATTTTTAACATTTTAATATTATG
>JASVEL010006930.1:0-77539 GCA_032618575.1 Nicotiana noctiflora
TCCCATAACACAAAATCCTTCCATTTAACCTCCCGATCTCATCCCGAGGCCCCCGGGACCACAACCAAAAATACAATTCTACTCTAAATCACTATACGAACTTGTTCCAATCATAAAAACACACCCTCAAACACACGGATCAACAAATTAAGGCCAGTTCAAGTCTAGGATTCAACTCAAACTTCTGAAACTAACATTCAATCAAAAACCCGATCAAACGACGTCCGAAAGACCTAAAAATTTGCAGACATATCCAAAATCACCTAACGAAGTTACAGAAATTGTCAGAATTCCATTCCTGATCCCCGGATCAAAATCTCACCTACCGTTCGGATTTCGCCAAAATTCAACCTTAGCCAATTCAAGCATATTTCTACACCGGACCTCCAAATTCAATTCTGATCGCTCCCCTAAGTCAAAAATCACCTCCCGGAACTAACCAAATCATCATAATTCAATTCTAAGCCCTCTAACTACATGGTCAACTCCAGGTTGACTTTTCATAACTAAGCTTCATTTCAAAAGGTTATTTGCCTTATTTTCAACCAGAATCGCTCTTAACTCACCCGACAGATTCTAACACCGATATAGCAACATGAAACATATAAATGAAAGGTAAAGGGGTGGTAATTCCCGTGACGACGGGCCGGGTTGTCACATTCAACCAATCCCAAAATACATTACGGGCTTTCACGAGGCCTCAAATCACATCAAACAACGCTAAAATCACGAATCAACCTCCAATCCAATTTTAATGAACTTTAGAATTCGAAAATTTTATTTTCCATGTTTAAACCTGTCAAATCACGTTCGATTGACCTCAAAATTTGTACATAAGTCATATTCGACATTACAGACCTAGTCCAACTTCCAGAATCAGATTCCGACCCCGATATCCAAAAGTCCACCCTTGGTCAAACTTCTCAAAAACTTTCTAATTTTTATCTTTAGACAAATTTCTCCAAAATGACCTACGGGCCTCCGAATGTACTTTCGATTGCACACCCAACTTCAAAATTGTCATACAGAGCAATTCACAGTCTTGGAATCCCAAACAGACATCGATAACACTAAACTGCACTTCAATTCAAACTTATGAAATTTCTTCTAAAATGCGAACTTTCACAATAGGCACCAAAACGTTCCCGTGTTATCCGAAACCCGAACCGTGCATACGCCCTAGTCCAAAATCATCATACGAACTTGCTGGAACCTTCAGATCCTGATTCCGATGTCGTTTACTCAAAATTTCAATCCTAGTTCATTTTTTCAACTTTAAGCTTCCGAAATGAGAATTCGCTTTCCAAATCGACTCTGAACTTCCCGGAACTTAATTCCGACAATGTGTACGAGTCAAATACCTTAAATGAAGCTGCTTGTGGCCTGCGACTGCTGAACGGAGTGCTAGGACTCAAAAACGACCGCTCGGGTAGAATTAAAATATAAAATAAAACTAAAATTTATTTAATATATGAAAAATTTGTTGACTATAAAAATTGGAAAAAATCAAGTAGTAAAATAAAATCTTACACAAAATATATAAACTCTTTATAAGATAAGAAAAATTTAAAAAGTTATTTTAATAACAATAATAAAGTCATACAAATATTGAAAAATTGGGAAAACGAATATTTTATACGTAAATATTACTACCACATTTAGATATAGAAATTGAAATAGGCTAATAAAAAGCACATGACAATGTAATAATATTAGGTATAAAAAAATAGAGAAACTTAAGAATTTTTATCATATATAAAAAGGGTAAAACTTGTCTAAATTTGAGATGAGAAAGTTTTTTATATTATGATAAAAAAAATCATAGTACGAATAAATCCACGCAATTCAAGTCTAATATATAAAATCTAAATCAAAAAGTAATTTGAGATAATGTGAGAATTTTTATGTTCATAATTTAAGAAAATAAAATAAAGCAAATATACAATAATTAAAAATATTATTAACAAATTAAATAATTTAAAATTTTCTTCGAGCAATATTCTATAACCAAATAACTATTTATATTATGATAAATTTTTTTATATATTTATCTATATTATATTAAAGAATATTAGTAGATAATGATACTAAATAAAGTTACACGTTAATGAAAAGCCCCACAAAACGTAACAAGACTATGTACTAGACAAAAAATAGCAAAATTAAAAAAACTTATTAAAAAGTTACTATTAGAAATGCAAGTGAAGGACTATTTGAATTTGAGATTTGAAAGTTCTTAAAATTATAACGACAATACTCAAACTATGTATAAATGCCACGAAATTGAAGTCTTATTTATGAAAATTTATAAAATTAATAAGAAATAAAATTTTAAAAATACAAATAAAATACAAATATTGGTAACTTTACTGATAAAAATTAAAAGTTAAGTTTGTATCCTAAATTAAAATGGAAAGAGAATTTACATAAAGAAATAAAATGACAATGATG
The DNA here is from genome assembly GCA_032618575.1 of Nicotiana noctiflora. Lineage (NCBI taxonomy): Eukaryota > Viridiplantae > Streptophyta > Magnoliopsida > Solanales > Solanaceae > Nicotiana > Nicotiana noctiflora. The sequence continues at coordinate 2,452 of JASVEL010006930.1, forward strand.
AATATGACTTATTTTGACTTTCAGATAAAAATCAGGTGATAGTAAGAATTTTGTTAAATAATTTGTTATAATGTGCTCAAACAAGACAGATCACAACACGACATATTTGTATTCTTTAGTAGTGATGGTTAAACGAAAAACAAATACTTGAATCAAGGGGTTGGGTTGCTATAGATATAGAGAAAAGGGAAAATATACAAGTATCTCCCCTGATCTATACCCGAATTTCCAACTACACGCTTTTTCTTCACGTGAAATTATTGCACCCTTAACGCTAACGAGGTAGAGTGTGTGTATTTCACTCTCACGACTCCAGTTCCCCCTCCATGAACATGTCATGATGGCACCTAGTCTCTACGACTAGGTAAGCCTAACAATGCGGGAATAATATAACTTGCGAAACAATTAATTAAACTAAGCAAAAATAGAAGAAAAACTGTATATAAGTACCACTTGGCATATACAACTCAAATGCGAAAGTCTACAATATCACCCCAAAATTCGAAAACTCATGGGAAACACAAGATAATAGAAATGCAATACACTGCTCTAAACTCCAGAAAAGTCTACATCAAAGTACGAAAGAAGTCTAAATGATATAAGATAAAGTAAGAAGGAGACTCTTCGGTCTGCGGATGCTGCAGATGTACCTCGAAGTCTCCGTAGCTCACCCTACATCAAGGATAGTGTGCCTGAGTGAGGGTACCTGGATATGCACATTGAAAAACATGTAGGAAGGACATTAGTATACCACAGCGGTACTCATTACCAAGCCTAACCTCGGTTGGGTAGTGACGAGGATGGTCAGGGCCCTACTGAGATAAAATATAATATTAAACCTTGTAACAACATAAAAATAAAACGAAATAACTAATAAAATTGTAAAGTAAGACAAGTTATACGAAGCAACAATAACACGCAGAAGATAAGGTAAACACATAGTGAAACAACTCAATATCAGTACCAATAACGAGGATCACTGTCATGACCCGGATCTCCCACCATCGGAGTCGTGATGGCGCCTACTCGTGGTAGATAGGCAATCCAACTTAACCATCTTTTCATTACTAAATAATTATTTTAACAGTTTATAGCATCAATATAGAACATAAAATTTAATACGAATAATAGCGGAAGTCTGATTTATAATTTGAATCGAAACGCAGAACAGTCAATAATAGCCTCTACCCCAGATTTGGTGTCACGTTACTCACGAACTGCTAAAGAAATACTAAATACAATGGTCTGAAAGAAATATCTAAGTTGTCTGTCTCAAAAATAATGAGGCAACAGTCTAAAAGAGAACATAAAGAAGAGACGTCGGGCCTGCGGACGCCTGCAAGGCTACCTCAGTCTCGTGAAATATGAAAGCTGCTCCCACACTACTGCTGTTGTTCAAAACCTGGACCTGTGCAGAAATGCACAGAAATGTAGCATCAGCATAACCGACCCCATGTATTGGTAAGTTTCTAGCCTAACCCCGGTGAAGTAGTGACGAGGCTAGACTGGACACAATATAGACCTGTGCAGTTATAAATATATACAACGGAAATGAAATACCAAACAACTAACAACATGGGAGGGAAAACATGCTATGGGGGAATACAATATTAACAATAAACAAGAGTATCAAACTAAAGCAATTTGATTCACCAAAGAACAAGGTATCAACACTCATTATAAACACAAGATATCAACAACTATTGTGACGTGCAACTGACTCAACAAATATCACCATTGCGGTGTCCAACCCGCTGCACAAATACCACTGTTGCGGTGTGCAACCCAAAACATACCATTTATCAGGTATCACTATTGTGGCGCGCAACCCAAACCTCATATATCGTTGTTGTGTGGCGCAACCCGATCCTCAATATTATTGTTGCGACACGCAACCCGCTCCTCAATGTCATTGTTGCGGTGCGCAACACGATCCTCAATATTATTTAATAGTCCGGTTCCCCAAACAATAGTCACAATTAAGAGACATAAATATAAGCAAATATTTGACAAATACTGGTAAAGGAAAGAATCCAACAAGTTCAACCAAATGTCCCGGCAAGGGAATAATCAACAACGCTTTCTTTTCTTACTTTTCTTATCTTATAATTCACCCTACTGTATTGAGCCAACGCTCAAAAGAATCAAGTCATTTCATATAACTGTTCACATGTTATTCACAACATATAGAAATCCTCCAATAATCACGGAGTTCACAAGTAAGTCATGATAATCACATAATAAGGACTCACGGTCATGCTAGACACAGATGTATAGATACACATCACCATGCCTATGCATCGTAATCGATAACATAACAATTAGCAACAAGACTCAACTCTTATTCCCTCAAGCTAGGGTTAAACCTAACACTTACCTCAAAGCATTGAAATCCACTCAATCCTCAACTATCGCTTTATCTCGCGGTTCCACTTCCAATTCGCTCGAATATAATCATAAATTGCTTGAATGTATCAACAAATGCTAATGGAATAAATTTGAATGCATGAAATTGGATTTCCCAAAGGTTTACTCAAAAATTCCAAAAATACCCCCAGACCCACATGGTCAAAACCCGAGGTTCAAGCCAAAATCTGGTTACCCATTACCCTACGACTTCAAATATATAAGTTGTTTTGAAATTGGACCTCAAATCGAGGTCCAACTCCCCAATTTATAGAAAATCTAGGTTTACCCAAAAACCCCAATTTCACCCATGAAAATCCTTGATTTCAAGTGGAAAACTTGTTTAATGATGTGAAAAGTTGAAAGAATTGAGTAAAACTACACTTGCAAATAATTTGGAATAAAGTTTGCTCTTGAAAAATCGCCTATGGAGTTTGTGTTTTGAAAGAATGGTGAAAAGTTATGAAAATTCGACAAAGCATAAAATTTGCTAGACCACGGATATGGGAATTGCGAACCTTGGTTCGCATTTGCGAACATTACACTTCTGGGAATTGCAATGCCTTAGTTCACATTTGCGAACACTGGGCCTGGGCGCAGACTTTGCATTTGCGAAGTATCCATCGCTTTTGCGATCTGGGCCCTTTCGCATTTGCGAGCAAGGGCGTCGCATTTGCGACCCCAGCCCATTTTCCCCCTCTTCGCATTTGCGAAGGAATGATCGCATTTGCGATCCGGTCGAGTCTTTCTTTTCTTCGCATTTGCAATCAAGTTGTTGCATTTGCAACTTCACATTTGCGAGTACTTCTTCTCAAATGCGAAGATACCAAAAATGAAAATACCAAATTTTTAAAACATGAGAAATGCAAATTGATGCGTATCCAAAACTTATCCGAGCCCTCGGGGCTCCAAACCAAACATGCACACAACCTCAAAAACATCCTATGGACTTACTCGCGTGAACAAATTGCCAAAATAACATCAAAATCATTGAATCAATCCCCAAATTTATCATTTTTCATTATAACTTCATAAATTTTAAACTTTAGATATTCAGGTCCGAAACACGTCAAACGACGTCTGATTTTAACCAAAATTTACAGAAAGCGCTTAAACAATATATAAGACTTGTAACGGGCGTCGAAACCAACCTACGAGTCCAATACCATAGTCTTTTAATCAATTTCCATTTCCAATTTAATTAATAATTTCAGAAAAATAATTTCACAGAAAAAATCTTTCCTCGGGCTCTAGACCTCGGAATTCGACTCCGGGCACATGCCTGAGTCTCATATTTTTCTATGGACCTTCCTGGGCCGTCCAATCTCGGGTCCGGGTCCGTTTACCAAAAATATTGACCAAAGTCAACTTTAATCATATTAATGCAAACATTTTTCAAATTTTGTTCATAGAATTCACATATTTCAACGTAAAAGCTTTCCGGCTACGCAACCGGATTGTAAATGCAAATCGAAGCAAGTAAAAATGAGGTTTTCAAGGCCTCGAGAGCATGGAACGAATGAGAAAATAGTTGATGCCCCTTTGGTTCATCACATCCTCCACCTCTAGGCTTCAGAGTCAGCAGGAGAGGTATCGAGTTGGATCCAACAAAGATAAAGGCCATTCGGGACCTTCCCCCTCCAAGGACGAAGAAAGACATAATGAGTCTATTGGGCAAGTTAAACTACATCAGCCAATTTATCGCTCAATTGACTTCCACATGTGAGGCCATATTCAAGCTCCTAAGGAAAGACGCCACAATCAAATTGACAATCGAGTGTCAAGAGGCCTTTGACAAGATTAAAGAATATCTTTCGAATCGTCCAATTTTGGTCCTGTTGGAGCAAGGGAGACCTTTGTTCTTGTATCTAACAGTCTTAGAAAAATCTTTTGGAACGAGAAAGAAAGAACAGGCAATCTATTAATTGAGCAAGAAATTCACCGGTTATGAGGATAAATACACCTTGTTAGAAAGAATATGTTGTGCTTTAACATGGATCGCTCAAAAGTTGAGACATTATCTCCAGGCTCATACCACTCACCTCATTACCAGGTTGGATCCTTTGAAGTACATATTCCAAAAACCAATACCCACACGAAGATTGGCAAAATGGAAAATTCTGCTTACTGAATTCGACATAGTCTATGTCACTCATATGGTAATGAAAGCCCAAGTATTGGCATATCACTTTGCCGAAAACCTGATTGATGAGGAGTACTAACCATTGAATACCTACTTTCCAGATGAGGAGGTAAACACAAAAGAAGCAGTCCCTAAAGACGCCCATGTTTGGAAAATGTTCGTCGATGGAGCAGTAAATGCCAAAGATGTAGGGATTGGGGAAATTTTGATCTCCCCCACCGGCCAGCACTACCCAGCTACGGCTAGGCTTCGTTTTTTTTGCACAACAATATAGCTGAGTATGAGGCCTGCATTATGGGCATAAATATGGCAATTGACCAAGATATCGAAGAAATACTAATCATGGGAGATTCTGACTTAATTATTAGACAAGCCCAAGGAGAATGGGAGACCCGGGATATCAAGCTTATTCCTTATCGACAGCACGTGGAAGATCTCGACAAGCGATTTACATCAATAGAATTCAGGTACTTCCCACGATGTCACAACGAACTAGCTGATGCACTTGCCACATTGGCTTCAATGTTACTTTACCCAGGCAACGCCCACATCGATCCTTTGGAAATCCAAATCAAGGAAAGACACGATTACTATAATGTAATCAAGGCAAGACCGAATATCCAGCGATGGTACCATGATGTCAATAGGTTTTTGAAAACACAGGAATACCTTGAACATGCTACTGGAGATCATAAGAGAACTATCAAGTGACATGCAGGTGGTTTCTTTTTGAATGGCAAATCTTGTACAAGAGAACCCCGGATATTAATATTTTAAGATGCGTCGACGCCAAGGAAGCCGAGAAAATCATACAAGAAGTACACGAAGGAATGTGTGGGCCTGATATTAACGAGTATGTTTTGGCCAAGAAAATCCTACGATAAGGTTATTATTAGATAACTATGGAAAAGGATCATTTCAGTTTCGTCCGGAAATGGCATCAGTGTCAGGTGCATGGAGATCCGATTCATGCAATTCCAACAGAGCTACATCCTATGTCGGCACCTTGGCCTTTTGTCGCTTGGGGCATGGAGTTCATTGGTCCGATTGAGCCAAAGTCATCTAATGGGCATAGATTCATATTGGTTGCCATCAATTATTTCACAAAGTAGGTCGAGGCTATCACTCTCAAAGTAGTCACTAAGAAAGCTGTAGTGGACTTTGTACACTCAAATCTTATATGTTGTTTCGGTATTCATGCAACTGTCATCACAGATAATGCGGCAAACCTGAATAGCCATTTGATGGTAGATGTACGCGAACAATTAAAAATAATGCATAGGAACTCCACTCCTTATCGTCCCAACGCCAACGTTGCCATTGAAGCTGCGAACAAGAACATCAAGAAGATTTTGAGAAAAACAATCCAAAGTTCCAGGTAGTGGCATGAACACTTGCCTTTCGCCTTATTGGGACATTGCACTATAGTGCACACATTGGTAGGAGCCACTCCATACTTGTTGGTTTATAGAACCGAAGATGTGATACCGGCCGAGGTAGAAATTCCTTCACTCTAAACCATTGTCGAAGCAAAAATTGAAGATAGCGAATGGGTCAAGACCCGATTGGAGCAGTTAACCTTAATCGATGAAAAGAAAATGGCCACAGTCTGTCACGGGCAGTTGTACTAACAAAGAATGGCCCGTGCTTACAACAAAAAAGTACGACCCAGGAATTTTAAAGTCGGACAATTAGTGTTTGAGGCGTATTCTTCCCCATCACCAGGAAGCAAAGGGAAAATTTGCTCCTAATAGGAAAGGTCCATATATCATCAGGAAAATGTTACCAAGAGGAGCGTTATATCTAGGTGATATTGAAGAAATGATCCTGAAACGGCGATAAATGCAGACGCAGTCAAAAGGTACTATGTCTAAGTTTTACTTTGGCGATGTTTCGTCGCAATTGAGATGATGAAGGCTTTTGATCCCGCTACGCAAATAGTATCCACCTTTTTGAACCATTTTGAGCCGGTTACCTTTCTTTGGCTACCCTTGTTGGAATCCGAAAGTGATAAGTTGGTAAAATACAAACTTATCTTGCATTTAAACCTATACTTTTGCTATGTTTGAAGTGATAAAATCATATATGTAATGTCATTTACTTCTATTCTACAGGATTGAATGTGATTTAGAAGTAATGGTGAAGAAATATAGTGAGAACAAGTCAAAAGAAGCCAAAAAGAGAGAGAATTATGGGCAGTGCCTTCATGGTTCGCAAATGCGACACATTCATGGGAAATGCGAAAACAGGCACAAAAAGGACTCCTTCGCAATTGCGAAGAAGTGTTCGCAATTGCGAACTTAGCAGGAATTGGGAAGTCCTCACAAATGCGAGTGGATTTTCGCAAAATGCGAACAGTGTAGTAAATTGGGCAGTCCTCGCAAATGCGAGTGGATTTTCGCAAATGTGAACTCTGTATTAAAAAGGTCAACTTCGCAAATGCGAAGATTGTTTGGGAATTGCGAACTCGGGCTCTTCTGGGAATATTTGGTAATTGCAAACTTTTGTTCGCAATTGCAAAGTACGTGCTTCAAGCATGGGCAATCATGGAATTTTACACTTTTTAATCCCCAAATCATTTAATACCCGATTAGGCTCATTTGTAAAAGTATCTTTGGCTTATTTTCAGTTTTTAGAACTAGAGAGAACATTTTTGGAAGCTAGGGTTTTGCACACACACTTGGGTCTTGAAGATTGAAGCTTGTGGTAAAGATTTTCATACCCATTTATGTTTATTTCTTCATCTCCTTGCTTTGTATTGAATATTTAAGTGTGTAGTATTTATTTCCAACACTTGAATCTTGTTTATGGGAATATTCATGTTTAAAGTGTGGATTAATTACCTTGTTGTGCTTATGTATTAAATACATAATCTTGTTATTTGAAGCTTAGATTGCATATATTGAATTTATTGTTGTGGGTTGTTTATTTGATTTTGGTTTTAATTATTTACTGCTTGGCCAACAGTGAAATATTATTTATGAACCTTGAGTTAAACTTGACAAAGGAAATTCTTGGTTGCATATAAAATCAAATAGAACAAGATTTGAATCCTGGGCATCGGGTGAAGGATTTGAAATTAAGATAGACATATACTTAATTGCCTTGTTTGGTTGACGAATAAGAGTTGTAAATGCACTTGTTAATATTGATACCATAGACATATAGGTATTGATTTAACTTGGATAGATTCATAAGAACTCGAAAGATTCTTATGTATATTGTTAACCTTATAATCAACAACCCGAATAGTTCAATAAATCAATTATAAGCATGAAAAGAAGCATGATTACTAGCAAGTCCATGACCACTTCAGTGTAATTCCCGAAACAACCATACTTGTAGCCATTGATCATTTTACTTGCTTTCTAGGTTAGTTTACATTTTCGTAATTAGGTATAAATTCTTTTTCAACAACCATTCGTAGTGTTTGGCATCGCATAACTAGCGATAATTTTCTTACATACCTAATCGCCTACACATTGTTCTCTGTGGGATTCGACCCTGACTCATAGTTGGGTAAATTATATTGTTGCGACCGTATCTATTGTTTTTTAGCAGTCGATCTGGACGTCACCAAAAATGGCGTCGTTACTGGGGAACAATTTGGCATAATTTAGGTTGTTTGAGAAGTAAGCGAAAGTTCTTTGATCCAAACTTGTGAATATTTGTGTAACTAATTTTTCTTGTTTATTTTCTTATTTTGACAAATGGCATAGTACAATAACAATTGGTCAGATGGTAGTTGTTCATACTTTGATGTTCCTTGTCCTTATTGTGGAGGATCACACTCGTGGCAAAATTGTTTAAATTATTCCGGGGTAGATTGTGCGCACAATTTCAAACCCATGAGTGGAGTATTTATGATAAGTGTGGTGGCCAAAATGGTCATTTGGATTATTGTGCATATTTGTCTTTCCCTTCCCTAAACCCCTACTATGATGAATCTACCTGTTTTTGTGAGAATTATAGGGCCACGGAAGTGGATGATATGGAAAATAGTTGAGCAACAAGATGAAATTCCACAGGCCATACAAAGAATTAGTGCAGCAATCATGAGAATGAAAGCCGAAGCGGAGGAAGTGACTAAAGAGAGCGAGTTCTCACCAGAAGCTAATTTAGAAGAAGCAGATATAGTGAGCCAATCTTGGCTAGAGGAGCAAGCTCAATTGATAAAATTTCATGACTTTTTACATGATGGTCTTTCAAATATGACAGAACAACTAATAGAAGCAAGAACTGAGCTCAGGTAAGAGATAGACCAATTTGTCTCAGATATCCATGACTTGCATGCTCTATTGAATAAAAAGGTTGCGGCGTCTGATGCCCTACAACCAACTTTTGTGGATACTAGCCAGCTTGTGGAGCAGAAAGGAATTTCAACTATTTGACCAAAATATTATTAATGATGCCGAGAAAAATATGGAATTAGAGTCAACCGGTGTAAATGCAAATGTGGTTGAGATTGACTCTAGTTCGGGCGAAAATGAGGATGTCAAAGTTTAAGAACAATTGCAAAGTGAAGGTTTGAGATCACATTCCAGGCATTTTTCAAAGTTTGAATTGTGTGGTGATACGGGGGTTGAACTACACAAGTCAATGGAGGATTGCGAGGAAGAAAAATTCATGCCATACATTTTACAATTTGAGGAAACAAGAAAGCAAAATGGCATTCTTCACTTGAGATCCAAGAAGTGCAAAATCAAGAATCTAAGCATTGGCTCGGTCACCAACTTACCATCCCCCGTCGCTCGTGGTCACAAGCTTGATTCCAAGCTAGGTGCCCAATTCATATCATCCAAGTGGCGAGAAAAGTGGTAACGTTGTTTATGTCGTGTTATGACGTTAAATGCGGCGCTTGGTGGGAGGCAACCCATTGTGTTTCAAAAATTTTAGTCATTTTTGAAATTTTATTTTTTGGGATATCTTAGAATAATATTTTTAACTAATCTGCCAAGTTTCAGATTTTTTGGAGTTGATTTGCACAGGTCGAGACAGCCCATTTGGCAAAAACTAGTAGTGTTTGGAAAATGCAGGGCAGAGTTCGCAATTGCGAACATGTAGTCGCATTTGCGACGCAGGAGCAAAATGAACTAGCTTCGCAATTGCGAAGATAAAGTTGCAATTACGACATCTGTAGGGTAAAACTTGACTTTTTCTCATTTTTAAAACAAAAATTTCACAAAACACTCCAAAGTTCTAAAATTATTTCCTCTCTCTCTCATCACTAAAAAGGCATCAATTTTCACTCCTCCTTGAAGAGAATCAGGTATGAAAGTTTAATCTTTACGCTTATTTCTTATTCATCTTCACTTTCTTGTTGATTATGTTTGGTATTATGGAACCCTAGGGTTCAATATGGCTGCTAAATGTTTTTAGCCCTAAATTGTAAAACAAAGGCCTATGATTCATCATTTTGAAATTCCTTGTGATTTCTGGGTGAAGTTTGGTTGAGAGTGAGTGTGTTTATTCATTGCAAAATGTGGTGAAGTCTGAGTACCCAATTACTTTTGAAATAGTTGCAAATAATATGCGCTTTTAATGTGTTCGATGTAAGACCCGAATGAAATTCGTGGCCAAAACCATCGATATTCTTGATTTGTAGTTGTGTATGAAATTAAATATATGATATATGATTGATTATTGGTTGGGTTCAGTTAAAATGGCTTGGATTGAAAATATTTTGTGCCTAAGAACTATTCTCTGAAAGGACACTGATTTGGGGATGAAGATTAGCAATTGCGAAAAAGATTTTGCATTTGCGACTTCGCACTTACGAAATATAAGTCGCAATTGCGAAAACTGGCAGATGTTTGAAGAGTTCCCATTTGCGATAATATCTTTGCAATTCCCAGGCCTGTTTTCATCGCAAATCCGAAGAATTTCTGGGAATTGCGACATCTGCAGCCCAGCACTTTAAAATCTCAAATTTCTAGAACTTTTTCTAACGCTGAGTTTTGATTGTCCGGTCACTCTTTTGGCATATTTACTTCATTTTTCAGTATTATTCATTGCCATACTATGTTTTCACACTTACCAATTTTTTTTAACAGGTTTAATAATTGAACAGTGAACCCGAACTCAGAAGGATCCTCAAGTTAACATCATGAGGCAGAAGGGCAAACCTTTTGAGAGGTACTATGAGGAGCTGCTCTCAAAGAAGTTGCTTTTGGAGTGTGGGATAGTGATGGATGATGTCCAAGAACGTCTTCTCGAGTTCTACCAAAGCTTAATGGGCATGGATGGAATTGTTTTGCCACTCAATCTTGCCGAGCAAATGAGCAATGGGTGAGGGAATTTTATGTGAACCTCCCAGCAATCCGATTGAAAAAGCCCAAGATGAGAATTCTGGGAAAAATGGTACGCTTTGGGGATGAAGATGTGAACAGGTTCTACCAATTGCCAGACAACGACATGACTCCATTCAAAGTAAAAGATTGTGCTTCGGGAGAGTGGTTGGTGTCTAAACTATGTCCAGGTGCAATCGTTCCATGGGCAGGCGATAAGAGGGGGATTACATCAAAAGAATTTACTGCAAAAGCAAAGATATGGCTGGCTATCAATTGCAGTCGTATCTCCCCTGTCTCTAACATATGGAACATCCCAATTAGTCGAGCACAAATGGTAGTTTGCATAATTGATGGCATTCAGTTAAATGTGGGCGAGATTTTTATAAATGAACTAAGAGAGTATCGGATCCAAAACAGTCCCTCATTGATATTCCCTTCACTGATTATTGAGTTATGTCAGCTTGCTGGGGTGGAGGAAGCTTCAGGGGACAACTGGATAGATCCAGGGAAGCCCATACATCCGTTGAAGAAAAGGGGAGAGGGAGGAGCAGTGAAGCCGAAGAAGAGGAAAACTTTTTCATCTTCTCAGAGTAGTCTGCCATCATCATCAGTTGGAGGACCATTTGCTGTGATCGGTAAGGAGATACGAGTTATTCGTGAGCTAGTTTCTGGCCTTCCCCAGGGACCTGGGGAGACATCTGAGGGATCTGCTAACATTTCCAAGAAAGAATTCCAGAAATACATTGACGATCAGAGGAAGCAGGGAGATCACCTCAAGGCTTTGGAAAAAGCATACACTGAGCTAGCGAGGAAGCATGGCTAGCTAAGGACTTCTCATACCAACCTGGAAGAGTCACACACTCAGATGGTGAAAAGGGAGAAGAAGAGAGATAAATTCTTTACTCGCATGTGGAAGGGTGTTAAGGGCATATGGAAGGTCCTTAAGCCTCAGGACCAGCTACCATCGAGCAGAGCTGTGGATCCTGATGATACTCCTGTAGAGTGGCCCGAGGAAGAAGAAAAGGATGATGAGTCTGAGTCAGAGAACGAGGAGAGCAGTTGATACAGAATTCAGGGAGCACTTTCCACCATCTTTTACTATATCATGTTTAGCTGCATTGAGGACAATGCAATATCTTTTGTTGGGGTGGCTTCTTGTAGAACTGCTATAATTTTATTTTCTTCTTTATGGATATTTGGCTGATTAGTACTATGATTGTTTTTAGTTATTATATCATGTGTGGTATTAGTATGATGAACGTAGTATGGTTAGTACGTGATTTTCATTAGCTTCTTAATGTTTTTGTTGTTTCTTTTCTTTATAGCAGTTTTATTTTAGTATGCTTGGTGTTAGTGGCGATATCCTTTGTTTTCTTTATACCACGGTTCTTTTTCTAAGGACGCCAAATTTTTTCTTTTCTTGAACCGGGTAATTATAGAAATAAATTATAGGGAGCTAGTCTTGTGGTTAGATTTAGTCTTTGTTAATTTGGGAAAATAAATGGTTTGAGTTGGGATTTGTGCCCATTGATTAAAATGTGGCTTGCTTGGTACCAATATATTTTAAACCTTGGCATATGAATTTTTGGTTGGTGAAAAAAAAAATAATTGAAGTAAGAATGTCATGACCTTTTAGATTCAATTTTTGGCTCTTTAATTCACTAAATAGCTTCTTGTATGCTATAGAACCTCCTTGAGTCATTTGTGTTAATTGGATTGTGGATTTGTATTCCATTTGAGTTTTCATGTGCCATGTGCGGTGAGTTTTATTTGAAAGTTCTTTTGTAATACTTGTGGTCTAGAACTTGCCCGGAATGTGTTTTGAGGCGAAATTATACACTAACTTAGTTTGAAAAATGATATTAGGCCTTCCTTGGACCGCTAGTATGTTTTAAATTTCCTACCCTTAAATATTTTCCCTAGTCAACCAATTTTGAGTCTTTAACCTTATTCTTTGGCAACCATGTTACATGCTTAAATCCTTTGTTCTTAAATGATATATCTTTTGGCACCCTACTTCCCTAAAGTACCTTGAAAGTGTTTAGGTAGGCTAAAAGACTAAGTTTGGGGGTGAAAGTTGGGAAAGTTGGGATATGGAATTGATTTGAGAAGTTGAAAGGTACGTAAAATAATTGGTGAAAAAAATGTATATGTATATATATATATATATATATATATATATATATATATATATATATATATATATATATATATATATATATATATATATATATATATATATATATATATATATATATATATATACATACATACATACATATGCATATTATAATATATGTTGATAAAAGTTGTAAATAAAGGACTAGGTGTGGATTGAAAAGTGAAAAAGGGTGGAAAATATCTTTGAAGGAAGTGAACTTTAATTGTGAATCTTGTAGTTCTTGGGAATGTTTTGAGTTACTTTAAATTGTGTCTTACCTTAACCAAATGCCAACCTTTTAAGTCCTAATTAATTTTGAACTAAGTTGTATATATTAGTGGAGGAATACACAAAGGGCAAGCTTATGGTACTACTTGTATGCATTTGAACATCTTTTTGAGAGTGAGTTAATTCTTTCCATTTGATATCCCAATTTTGATTTAAATTGAGATTTATGAGTGTGGGATCCTCTCTTGAAGGTAAGGGCACATGAGAATTTAGTTGTGAATCTAATCTCATTTTCAATTGATAAGAATGACCGAAGAAAGTTGATTGTGATATAGACCACAAGTTCTATTTGGTAAGTTCATTTGTGTTCTTTTTAATTGGTAAGTTCATTTGGTTGCTACTTTGATTTGCATTAGTGTTTGAGCACTTGAAGTATAATGAAGTTTATGTGAAGTGCTCAATAGTTCATATGCTTTGGAGTAATTGTTGGTACCAATCGAAGTCATGTATTTGTAATTAAAGTAGACTTTCTTTTTGGCTTGATCTATTGAGGATATGAGGTTGATTTATTCACTTGGGAGGAGATTTTATCGTTTCCATTGCTTGAGGACAAGCAATAGTTCAAGTTTAAGGGTGTGATAAGTTGGTAATATACCAACTTATCTTGCCTTTAAACCTATACTTTTGCTATGTTTGAAGTGATAAAATCATATATTTAATGTCATTTACTTCTATTCTACAGGATTGAATGTGATTTAGAAGTAATGGTGAAGAAATCATGTGAAAACAAATCAAAAGAAGCCAAAAAGAGAGAAAATTTTGGGCAGTGCCTTCATGGTTCGCAAATGCGACCAATTCATGGGAAATGCAAAAACAAGCATAAAAAGGACTCCTTTGCAATTGCGAAGAAGTGTTTGCAATTGCGAACTTAGCAGGAATTGGGCAGTCGTCGCAAATGCGAGGGGATTTTCGCAAATGCGAACAGTGCAGTGAATTGGGCAGTCCTCGCAAATGCGAACTCTGTATTAAAAATGTCAACTTCGCAAATGCGAAGATTGTTTGGGAATTGCGAACTCAAGCTTTTATGGACATATTTGGTAATTGCGAACTTTTGTTCGCAATTGCTAAGTACGTGCTTCAGGCATGGGCAATCATGGAATTTTACACTTTTTGATCCCCAAATCATTTAATACCTGATTAGGCTCATTTGTAAAAGTATCTTTGGCTTTTCAGTTCTTAAAACCATAGAGAACATTTTTGGAAGCTAGGGTTTTGCACACACACTTGGGTCTTGAAGATTGAAGCTTGTGGTTAAGATTTTCTTACGCATTTATGTTTATTTCTTCATCTCCTTGCTTTGTATTGCATATTTAAGTGTGTAGTATTTATTTCCAACACTTGAATCTTGTTTATGGAAATATTCATGTTTAAAATGTGGATTAATTAACTTGTTGTGCTTATGTATTAAATAGATGACCTTGTTATTTGAAGCTTAGATTGCATATATTGAATTTATTATTGTGGGTTTTTTATTTGATTTTGGTTTTAATTATTTTACTACTTGGCCAATAGTGAAATACTATTTACGAACCTTGAGTTAAACTTGACAAAGGAAATTCTTGGTTGCATATAAAATCAAATAGAACAAGATTTGAATCTCGGGCATTGGGTGAAGGATTTGAAATTAAGATAGACATATACTTAATTGCCTTGTTTGGTTGAAGAATAAGAGTTGTAAATGCATTCTTGTTAATATTAATACCATAAACATATAGGTATTGATTTAACTTGGATAGATTCATAAGAACTCGGAAGATTCTTATGTATATTATTAGCCTTATAATCAACAACCGGAATAGTTCAATAAATGAATTATAAGTATGAAAAGAAGCATGATTACTAGCAAGTCTATGACCACTTCAGTGTAATTCTCGAAGCAACCATACTTGTAGCCATTGATCATTTTACTTGCTTTCTAGGTTAGTTTACATTTTCGTATTTAGGTATAAATACTTTTTCAACCACCATTCTTAGTGTTTTGGCATTGCATAACTAGCGATAATTTTCTTACATAACTAATCGCCTACACATTGTTCTCTGTTCTATTCGACCCCGACTCATAGTTGGGTAAATTATATTGCTGCGACCGTATCTATTGCTTTTTAGCAGTCGATTTGGACATCACCAGAAAGCACCAATCAACCAAAAAAAAATTATTATACCCAAAGAATACATGAACTACGTTCTGACTTGATTCTGAAAGGATACTTAGGCAACCTCTATTTGGGGTTCAGTCATACCACACCAAAAATCCCGATTTCCCAATAATCGAAACTGGGGCAGATGATATGACGGTTCAATTTGAATCCACCAAAATTGTTCCAAAGTTGTAATTCCACCCAAAGATCCTTTTTACCCAAAGACCTTGTTCAAGTCCTTCCGATCAGTAGGCAAAGGCAGGGAAGTGAAAAACGTCATTAATGGAATCTGATACATTTGAATTGAGAGAAATAAAATAAGAGAGTCTTATCGGTGAAAACCTTCAGGCACCATAAGGCGATAGTGAGTAGAGAAACTAAAAATGAGAGAGTCCGCTTAGTGAAAACTTGCAAAGAGCACTATCGGGCCCTTCAGTCCCAGCCCCCAGCACCTAGAAGTTTCTTTGAGTGTGGGAGTTTGGGAATATTCGGAGAGAGTGTCACTGCCTTGTATCCAGGCCATCTCAGTAGAGGAAGAAACCCTCAGCATCTGGTCCATCTACTTCAGCACCCGCCCCGCCAGCTAGGGGTGAGGGTCAGGCAGCCAGGGGTCGCCCTTGAGGGGGAGGACGATCATGTAGTCAGGCTCGTTTCTATGCTCTTCAGGTCTGTTCAGATGCGGTTGCTTCAAACGCTATTATTACAGGTATTATTTCAGTCTGCCACAGGGAAGCCTCAGTTGTATTCGCTCCCGGTTCCACTTATTCCTATGTATCCTCATATCTTTCTCTTTATTGGGGCATGACCCGAGGGTGTCTTGCGTTACCTATGCATGTATCTACCCCGGTGGGCGATACCATTGTTGTTGATCATGTGTACCGGTCCTGTCTTGTTACTATTGGGGGTCTGGAGACCCGAGTAAACTTGTTGCTATTGAGCATGATCGATTTTGATGTTATTTTGGGCATGGACTGGCTATCTCCGTGCCACGCTATTCTAGACTATCATGCCAAGATATTCACATTAGCTATGCCGGGTATTCAGAGGATCGAGTGGCGAGGCATGACTGATTATGTACCCAGCAGTGTAATTTCTTTCTTAAAGTCCCAACAGATGGTTGGGAAGGGATGTCTATCGTATTTGGCATTTGTGAGGGACGTTGGAGCTGAGACTCCCAGAATTGATTATCTTCCTGTTGTGAGGAATTTTCCGGATATGTTTCCCTCGGACCTGTCGAGCATGCCGCCGGATAGGGGCATCAACTTTGGGATTGACTTGGTGCTAGGCACTCCGCCTATTTCTATTCCACCCTATCGTATGGCACCAGCTGAGTTTAAAGAATTGAAGGAGCAGCTTCAGGAACTCCTAGATAAGGGATTCATTCGGCCGAGTGTGTCATCGTGGGGTGCACCTGTCTTGTTTGTTAAGAAGAAGGATGGCTCAATGAGGATGTGTATTGACTATAGGTAGCTGAACAAAGTAACAGTGAAGAACAAGTATCCTCTGCCACGCATTGATGATTTGTTTGATCAGCTCCTGGGAGCGAGGGTATTCTCAAAGATTGATCTTCGTTCAGGCTACCACCAGCTGAAGATTAGGGATTCTGATATTATGAAAACAGCCTTCAGGACGGAGATATGGGCACTATGAGTTTCTAGTAATGTCTTTTGGGCTGACTAATACTCCAGTCGTGTTCATGCATTTGATGAACAGTGTGTTCCGGCCGTATTTGGATTCCTTTGTGATTGTGTTTATTGATGACATCCTGGTGTACTCTCATAGCCAGGAGGAGCATGCTTAGCATATGAGAGTTGTACTACAAAGGTTGCGGGAGGAGAAGCTTTATGCAAAGTTCTCCAAATGTGAGTTCTGGCTCGAGTCTGTGGCTTTTCTGGGACACATGGTGTCCAGTGATGGGATACAGGTGGATCCCAAGATGATATAGGCAGTGCAGAGTTGGCGTAGACCGACCTCAGCTACTGAGATTCGTAGTTTCCTGGGATTGGCAGGATATTATTATAGATTTGTTCAGAGATTTTCTTCTATTGCTTCACCCTTGACTAAGTTGACTCAGAAGGGTGCTCCATTTGTGTGGTCCGAGGAGTGTGAGGAGAGCTTTTAGAAGCTCAAGACAGCACTGACCACGATGTCAGTTTCAATATTGCCATCAGCTTCAGATTCTTATACTATGTATTGTGATGCCTCGAGAGCTGGCATTGGATGTGTGCTGATGCAGGAGGGTAGGGTTAGTACTTATGCTTCTTGCCAGTTGAAGCTCCATGAGAAGAACTACCTCATGCACGATTCGGAGTTAGCAGCCATAGTTCACGGTCTGAAGATTTGGAGACATTACTTGTATGGTGTTTCTTGTGAGGTGTATAATGATCATCGCAGCCTTCAGCATCTGTTCAAATAGAAAGATCTTAATTTGAGATAGCGGAGGTGGCTTGAGTTGCTTAAGGATTATGACATTACCATATTGTATCATTCGGGGAAGGCCAATGTTGTGGATGATTCTTTGATCCGAAAGGCAAGTAGTATGGGAAGCTTGGCTTATATTCCAGTTGGGGAGAGGCCATTTGCATGTGATGTTCAGGCGTTGGCCAATCGGCTAGTGAGGTTGAATATTTCTGAGCCGAGTCGGGTGTTGGCTTGTGTTGTTTCTCGGTCCTCTTTATATGATTACATCGGAGAGCGACAGTATGATGATCCACATTTGCTTGTCCTTAAGGACAAAGTTCTGCACGATGATGCAAGGGATGTGTCTATTGATAGTGATGGTGTTCTAAGGATGCAGGGCCAGATTTGTGTGCCCAATGTAGATGGTCTTCGAGAGTTGATACTAGAGGAGGCTTACAGCTTGCGGTACTCCATTCATCCGGGTGCCGCAAAGATGTACCGGGACTTGAGACAGCATTACTGATGGAGGAAAATGAACATGGATATTGTTAGTCATGTAGCCAGTTGTCTCAACTGCCAGCATGTCAAGTATGAGCATCAGAGACTGGGCGGTGTTCTTCAGCGTATTTTTATTCCTGAGTGGAAATGGGAGCGGATTACTATAGATTTCATGAGTGGTCTCCCTCGGACTTCGAGGAAGTTTGATTCAGTGTGGGTGATTATTGATCGGCTGACCAAATCCGCACACTTCATTTTAGTATGTACTACTTATTCATCGGAGCGGTTAGTAGGGATCTTCATTCGGGATATTGTCAGATTACATGGGGTTCCAGTGTCTATCATATGAGATAGAGGCACTTAGTTCACTTCTCAGTTCTAGAGGGCATTTCAGCGGGAGCTGGGTACGCAGGTAGAGTTGAGCACAGCAATTCATTCTCAGACAGACGGACAGTCTGAGCACACTATTTAGATCTTGAAGGATATATTGTGTGCTTTTGTGATCGATTTTGGAGGCTCACGGGATGAGTTTTTGTCACTTGTAGAGTTTGCCTACAACAACAGTTATCAGTCGAGTATTCAGATCGCCCTGTATGAGGCGTTGTATGGTAGGTGTTGGATCTCCTATGGGATGGTTTGAGCCTAAAGAGGCTAGATTGATATGGACTGAGTTAGTTCAGGATGCTTTGGATAGAGTGAAGTTGATCCAGGAGAGGCTTCGCACAGCACAGTCACGCCAAAAGAGTTATGCGGACCGAAATGTTTGAGATGTGTCTTTCATGGTTGGTGAGAGGGTCTTGTTGAAGGTTTCACCCATGAAGGGTGTTCTGCGGTTCGGGAAGAAAGGGAAGCTGAGTCCCAAGTTCATTGGCCATTTGAGATACTCAGGAGGATTGGACAGGTGGAATATGAGCTAACTTTGCCAACCAACTTGTCCAGCGTGCATCCAATATTTCATGTGTCTATGCTACGTAAGTATGTTGGGGATCCGTCTCATGTGTTGGACTTCAGTACGATTCAGCTTGATGATGATTTATCCTATGATGTGGAGCCGGTGGCTATTCTGGGTCGACAGGTTCGAAAGTTGAGGTCCAAGGACATTTCTTCAGTAAAGGTGCAGTGGAGAGGTCGGCCCGTGGGAAAGGCTACTTGGGAGACCGACCAGGAGATGCGGAGTAGATATCCTCACTTATTTGAGACTCCAAGTATGTTTCTTGACCAGATCGAGGACGAGCATTTGTTTTAGTTAGCGAGAATATGATGATCCGGTCCATCGTCACATGAGTTACTACTCTGTTTTCCCCGTTATATGCTTGTTCATGTTTCAATATATGTATTTGGTGAATTTGAATCAATTCGGACCGAGTTTTGTAGAAAATGGGATAAATAGTCTTTTTGATAAAGGAATAGTTTGGAAAAATCAATCAGATGTTGACTTGTGAGTTATAGGGCTCGAAATCGAATTTTGATTGTTCAGTTAGCTTCGGGGGATTATTTGTGACTTAGGAGAGTGATCGGAATTGAATTTGGAGGTCCGATGTAGAATTAGGCTTGAATTTGCTAAATTGGAATTTTGGTGGAATCCGGTTGATAGGTGAGATTTTGATCCGGGGGTTGGATTGGAATTCTGACAGTCGCAGTAGGTTCATTATGTGATTTTGTATATGTCTGCAAATTTTCAAGTTATTTGGACATCATTTGCTCAGGGTTTTGATTGGATGTAGGTTTCGGAAGTTCTAAGGAAAAGTTCAGCTTGAATCCGAAGTAATTTGGTGATTTTTGTGTTTGAGTGCATGTTATAATGATTGGAACTAATTCGTATCGTGTTTTGGAGTAGATTGGTGGGTGTCGTTGAGGTCTTGGGTTTCTCGGGGTGAATCCAGGTGTCCAAATGGATCATTTTTTGTTGAGTTGGAGGTCAGATTTTCTGCTGTCATAGTTGCAGGCTTTTGTTCTCTGCGATCGCAGAGGTCCTACTGCGATTGCGTAGAAGACATGGGTGAAGGCTTCATGTTTGATCTTTGCGATCGTAGGAATGGGGCTGCGATTGCGTAGTGGGGAGAATTGGTCTAATGCGATCGCAGGCTCGGGAGTGTGATCGTGTAAAGATGATTCATTGTTCACTGCGATCGTGAAGGTCATGACGCGATCGCATAGAAGGATTTTCGGGACTTAAAATTTTTGGACATCGCGTGCCTGTGGTTGCGATCGCGTAAGAGGAAATCTGGGCGATAGAAGGGTTTTTATCAACATTTCAGTCGTGAACCCATTTATAATTTCCTCCATTTTTAGCACCTTGAGAGCTAATTGATAGAATCTGAAGAGGATATCATCGGGAAGTGATTGGAGATAAGTCTCGTGGTCTTAATACATTATTTTATCAAAGAATCTTCCATTAATTCTCTGAATTGGGTAAAATTTAAGGAAGTTAGGGCTTGGATTTTTGCTATGAAAATTTGTGATTTAGCGGTGTAAGGCCCCAGAAAATTTCGCTAAGTAATATAGGATTCAGTGGTCCCACGTAGGCTAATTATTATATTTTATGTGCTATGAACATGATAGACATCAATTAGACTTGATAAATATGAGTATGAGTCTTATCGTAAGTGATATGAGGTCCAAATGGAAGCCCAAGTGTATGCCAAATGGGAATGTTTTCGTAATAGGCCAATATTCTTAATGGATTCACACAAGGCTCCACTTTAAACGATAATAGATAATTATGTATAAGGTTTTATGTGGTGAATAGTATATCAAATGAAACTCTTTGAGTCTAGTTTCCAATGCTACAAACTGTTCGCCATTTGGACATTCCTACACAAAGTTATGATCAAATTACCAAAAGCTGGAAACATGCGAGTCGGTGTGAAATCTGCGATCGCAGATTTCAATCTGCGGACCGCAGAAACCATTCTGCTATCATAGAATGACACAAAATAGCCCAATTCTGGGCAACAAATTCTGTGACGCATCTGCGACCCGCATAGCCAATCTGCGATGCGTTCTGCGATTGCAGAGCTGTCAAACGGAGGGAATATTTTCTAATTTTTATAACCCGACCTCATTTCAGTATATAGGGTAGGGTTTCATTTTGGGGTCATTTTACACTGATTTTAGAGAGAGGTGAGAGCATTTTAGAGAGAGAAGGAGGAACCTAATATTTAAATCATCCAAACCTTGCTTCAATCTTCAAGAATCAAAGAACCGAATCACAAGATCTTCATCTAAGAGGTAATATATACCCTACATTTTAATTTCGAGTTTGGTGTATAAGATGAGTTATTGAGGTATGATTCTTGGGTATATTAGTATTTTGTATACATTCATGTATAACTTAGGTTTATGGGAAGATTTTTTTAACACAAATAAGTAAGGATTGGGTTAGGGAATGAAGAAATTCTTGAAAAGGAGATTTGAAAGCAAGATGCCCAACTAGTATTTGATAAAATGCTCAAATGAGCTAGTTTCATGAATATCTTTCTAATATGTGTTTATTTTTGTTATGTCTCATAGTAGATTGGAATTTCTAGAGTTTTTGGAGTGTTGTAGTAAACTAAGGAAAGCTCAATCGAGGTATGTATGTCTAACTTTGATCTTTGTATAATCACCTTGTTGGGTGTACGAATACTTGGTGTGTGATATCTATGTGGATTGTTGTAAAATTCTTGTGGTTGGTTTGTTCAGTGTTGATTGGTTTGATCGAGTATTTGTGGTTTAATGGTTAAAGTAATTGACAATGAAGTAAATGCGTGATTGTGAAAGTGTTATGTGGTAAGAGTTGAGAAACAAATGATGGAAGGAAAATCATAGACGATGCAATTGGAACAACTGTGGTAATAACATATTTGGCTTGTTGTGGGAAATTATTGTGGTGACTTAAAGTGCATATGAATTGTTGAAAATGAAGTAAAATGGTATTGATGGTTGTGTAAACTATTAAATTGTTGTGGTTATTCTTAAGAAGTGTTGTTGTTGATCATTGTAAATTGTTGATTGTTGTTGTATTGTTTGTGAATTGTAACTGTATGGTGGAATTGGGTTGCGCGCCGCAACACAAAGTAATAAGGTGTGGGTTGTGGTGATAAGGGTGGCCGAGGTAATAAGGGTGGAAAGCGATCGAAATCGCCATTGAAATTGATATGTGTACCAATTGTGAAATCATTGATGAGGCATCGTGAAAGGAGACGGCAGGAGAGTTTGTAACCTGTGGGGCGCTGATTGTCCCTTTGTTTGGTTGATTGTGCTTTCCATGTGTGTTTGGTTGTTGCTTCTATTGTTGCTTTCTACTTGTATATGGGTTGAGGACTACTTGAAACAAAGTTAAGTGTTGAAAATTTGTTTGGCTTGTCTTGTTATTCCTTTACGTATTTGTTGGTTGTTTCTATTAACGTGACTTGCTTGTCTATGGCATGAGTTTACTTGGGACAAAGTTTGTTCATACATATCAGTACAATTCAAATGTACTGACGTCCCTTTTGCCGGGGGTGCTACATTCGTGTTATGATTGTAGCTGGATCTATAAAAGGTACTCCAGTCCATCGACCGTAGCTCCTCATCACTTCCCGTCAGCTGATTCGGCGAGCCCCTTTCCATTCGGGGCCCTATGTGGCTCATGCCACTTTCTGTTTTGGGGTCTTATTTGATGTGTATAAGGTATAGCCGGAGCCTTGTTGCCGGCATTTCTATATTATTCTTCAATTATATTTAGAGGCTCTGTAGACAGGTCATGGGTAGTGCCGTGCATGGTAATTTAAAAGATAAATATTGATGTGTGGCAATGTTGTATAAAAAAAATTGGAATACTTTTATTATTGTGAATTATGTTTCTAATGGAAATTATTATTGTTATGTTTATAAAAAAAAGTTCAGTTAATGGAGTTCATATCCTATAAATGGCTTGGTCATTAGGTAATGAGAATAAGGGGTAATATATGGGATAGGAAAGGCACCCAGGTCCTCTTGACTGGGGATACTTGGTCGAGTGCTGGTCATGTCCCTCGAATTTGGGGCGTGACAAACTTGGTATCAGAGCCTAAGGTTTTAAAGTATCCTAGGATGTCTCGGAGCCATGTCGAGTAGAGTCCTTCTTATCAGTGTGTTGTCGACCACATCTAAAAGTTGGAGGCTATTTGGACATATAGGAATTTCACCCTTCTTTGATATTCCAGATCGTGCGATATGGCTCAAGATAGGGAGCTAATTTCCTCTCTAAGTATTACTTTCAAGATTGGTAATTTTGTTACCATAATCTGTGAATTTGAAGCATGTAAGGTGGGATTTATCCCACCATTGATTCCAAGTGGATTACCCAAGGACTTGTTAGGAATGAATGTGTTGAGCCATGGAGTAATTGGTAGAATTTGTTATTAAGTAGAGTACCCTCGTTCCTACTAATCTCACTGCACCGCCGGATCATGTAGTATATCATCAGTATGTATAGCTAAAACTCCCTCTTCTTAGAAATTGAGCTCACATGGTGTCGATGTGTATGTTATCCGGAATGATTTATTTAGTATTCATTATTTCAATGAATTTGGGATTTGCAAGAATATATGTGAAGGATGTACCTCAATGTGATTAATATGTTATTCTTGGTAAATGAAGATATGTGAATAATGGAAACTATGTGCTAAAATGCCTAGACTTCAAGTCACGTTTAAATTGATATTTTGATGCCAAATTTTGTGAGAAAACTTGTTATGGTTGATTCTTCCAAATTGTTCTTATGTGTACCAAAAGTATTTGATTGATTGTGTCTAGTTGTTGGTAATATACAAAGATATTTAGAAGCGAAGAAAGTGGCTGTGTAAATGTGGTAAGATTGAACTTTGGATTCTTATTGTGATTGGTACTTTACATAAATTGGTGTTGTGACCTTATAATTGTAAAAGATGCATTCCAATATGATCAAGGTGCTATTGTTGATAGCTTAAAAAGGGGTGCAAGGAATGTGAATCATGTATTAAAATGATAAGACCTTAAATAAGAGATTGAGTTATGAAATATGGCCTAGTGCCAAGTATGTTGTAATGATTGTGGCCCCATGTGCCGATTAATTGATATATGAACCCTATGGACGGGCTATGAAACGCATAGGGGTATAATATAAAATGTGGAACCTATGGACGGGCTATGAAACGCATAGGTGTATAATATGATATGTGGAACCTATGGACGGGCTATGAAACGCATAGGTATATAATATAACATGATGACCCTATGGACGGGCTATGAAATGCATAGGGGTATAATATAAAATGTGGAACCTATGGACGGGCTATGAAACGCATAGGGGTATAATATAAAATGTGGAACCTATGGATGGGCTATGAAACACATAGATGTATAATATGATATGTGGAACCTATGGACGGGCTATGAAACGCATAGGTACATAATATAACATGATGACCCTATGGACGGGCTACGAAACGCATAGGTATATAATATAACATGATGACCCTATGGACGGGCTATGAAACACATAGAGGTATAATATAAAACGTGGAACCTATGGACAGGCTAAGAAACGCATAGGTGTATAATATGATATGTGGAACCTATTGTCACGACCCCAATCCCGGTCGTGATGGCGCCCAACACAACCGCTAGGCAAGCCCGACCATTTACACTCTCATCCCGAGCATGAAGCTCAATTCAATTACCTGGATATCATTATCAACAATAAAACTAAACTGAATAATCACCCAAAGATCTAGGGTCACGAGTCTAGAGCCTCTGAACATGATCGGATAACAATATCTAAACCAAATACTCAAGTTTGAATAATGTATATACAAAGGAAAACTAGAATAAGAAGAGAAGCCAGGCCATGCGAACGCCTGCAGCTACCTTAGCAACTCGGATAAATACTGATAAAAGCTTGAGTGCTCGTCTATCCCTTCTGTGTACCTGAATCTGCACACAAAGGTGCAGGGAGTAGGGGTGAGTACTAAGTACTCAGTGAGTAATAAATATATACAAGCAGCTGAAAGTAGGAAATCCACATAATACCACAATATGAAGCTAAACTACAATCCAATCCTCCTACGAACTAGCATCAACAACACAATACAGCTACCACAAAATAATTTAACAAATAAAGATGCAATGCAATGCACATAACCGCTACGGCGTGTAGCCCGATCCATTTAACGTCGACGGCGCTCACTGGGGGTGTGTACAGACTCCGGAGGGGCTCCTACAGCCCAAGCGCAAATACCGCTGCGGCGTGCAGCCCGATCCTCATATCATAATAACCGCTGCGGCGTGCAGCCCGATCCATCCTCAGTCCACAATAATCAGTCAAGTCACAAATAGCTCAATTTACTTATTTTCCAGATTCCAGTTCATAAATTATGAAAATACTTTAACTTTTGTTTAAATTTTCGCAAAACAGGTGACTTAGCATTTCAATACTGTGATTTCAAAGCCAGGACTGAGATCAGTGATTAAGCAAGTATAGCAATCACATATATATACTATTCCCTAGGGATGCTACAGGTCGGCACAAGGCCCCAAACAGGCTTACAACCCACAAATATGTCAAACACAGTGTATTTCCATCACTAATAGCATATTATCCATATCCGGGATGGACCAAGTCTCAATCCCTAGTCACAATCAATCCCGCACCTGCCACGGTGTGCGAGCCACGCCCTACTAGTGTCACAATGTGCTAAGCCGGGGTTTCGAACCCTTAGGCTACCATATACACAAACTACTCACCTCTAGCCGGTCGAAGACTCGTCCGCGATGCCTTTTCCTTTTTTGAATTTGCCGCCCCGTGCGTAGAATCTAGTCAAACCACAATAATTATATCAAATACGGGTCAAAGAAACATAACCCAATTCAATTTATACGAAATACGCGATAATACACCAAGTTGGTAAAACTCGACACTGGGCCCGCTGCTCAAAAAAATTTCGAAATTAGTACCAACGCGATCCTCATCTCGCCGCAAGTCCGTGCATCTAAAATTTTTCGAAATCGGGCTCCGTTTACCCATTCAAACCAATGATTTTCCGTAATTCAGGCCTAGGGCTAAAATTCCCCTTTAATCTTCCATTAACAGTAAAATACTCAAGGATTCCATGATAAAATAACGTAATTAGGCCATAAATCTTACCTCCTTGTTGAGACGAGAACAACGCCGCGAAAATCACCTCAATCGGAGCTCTGGAACTCAAGATGCGGCTAAAATACCAAATTTTCTTTTTTCCGATTACTGTTCATGCGTCCAACACTGTTCAGACGTGCGGGTCACTGTTCACGCGTGTCTGCTACTGTTCACACTGCTAAAAAAATTCAGCAACTATCCAAAATAATTGCAGCAACTTTTATTTTCACTAAAATTGCTTTAACTCCGTCGTACGAACTCCGAATTTGACGATTCTTTTTCCTATGGCTCCGTAATTTCGATACGGATCCAGTGGTTCAAACAAAACTGAATTTGGATCTCATTTGCTCAGTGCAACAGCAATTGCGCTCGTTAAACAATTAAATCACATTTCGCGTCAAAAAACCCATTCGCGACTTGATGAAATTAAACCAAAATTTTCGGATCAGACCTATAATTCATTATTTAAATTCTCGAACTCTCGAAATCAAATTTGGATATCTAGAACTAAAAATAGACCTTTCGATCATTACATTTATGTTCAAAACGGCAAAAATCTTCTAAAAATGACCCGTTGAGCATCCGAAACACACCCGAGACCCCCGAGACCTCAACCAAAAATGCCAACACCTCCTAATGCATCATACAAACGTGTTCCAATCATCGACATGCATCAAACAACGCCAAGACCATCAAATTATATCGAATTCAAGCCTAAGTTCTTCTAAAACTTCCAAAACACACTTAATCAAAAACCCAACCAAACCACGTCCGAATGACCTGAAATTTTGTAGACATATCCAAAATCACATAACGAAGCTACAGAAATTGTCGGAATTCCATCCCGACCCCCGGATCAAAATCTCACCTACCGTTCGGATTTCGCCAAAATTTGACCTTAGCCAATTCAAGCCTAAAACTACACCGGACCTACGAATTCGATTCCGATTGCTCTCATAAGTCATAAATGATCCCCCGAAACTAGTCGAATCATCAAATTTCCATTCCGTGCTGTCTAACTCATCGGTCAACATTTGGTTGACTTTTCCAACCTTTTCTTCTCGTAAAGAGATTTATGGCCTCATTTCTATTCTAATTCTCACCGATTTGCTTCTAACTCTCCAAACACATATAAATTAGCATATTGAAGTATTAAATGGAGATAACAGGGCGATAACTCCCGTAACGACGGGCTGGGTCATTACATTCTCCCCAACTTAAATAATCGCTCGTCCTCGAGCGTACCTAGAGTTGTACTAGAAGCAACCCAATAGCTGGATGACCTTACCAAGCATATATGTGGGGTGGTACCCCGTCACCCTATCTATCATAAATCCAATAACACAATATAGTTGAACTTCCACAGTCCATCTGAACCATAGACCATATTGCACTTCCCGAAATCATATACCAAATCTGACTCCCACGTCTATACTCAAAATACACCCGAACCAACTGTAATAGCCCATACTCGCCACTCTGGCGAGATCTTATGGTGTAACAAATAACCCAATCACTCGAGACGATGCCCTCTAATCACAACCATTTCCCACGATAACCAGATACTACTGAAAAACCTTTCTCGTTAGCTAAAGTCCTATTCCAATACCTCCATATCCTGCCCACGGCAGTTGAAACACGTGATATAGCGAATCCATTTCTCAGGTCATCCATGCATGATTCCATTTCCCTTTTAACTGATACCATAATAGATTTTGGAGCCAAACCTCGATAATAAATTTCTAACCAACTGAAATCGCATATGCCCGCACTCATTAACGGCTCCAATAATCATTTCAATTATAACGCACCGCACTGGTGATATGACACCTCCACACCGTCCTAGGCCACGACAAGCACAACACACGCTCAAATAGGAAATAACTGAACATACTCAACTCATGACAACTAACTCAAATACAAGAGATGTAATTCAATTCCTCCGTACCATAATAACATAGGACTGAGATCCCGTCTCACATTACAGAAATAGAGTACCTGAACTCTCCTCGAAAGGTCATAACATCATATGGCTTTGCCTCAACTTATGATTCCATCCAAACACTATTACCCATGAAGCACCTCAAGTCATCTCATCATGCTCAAAACAGCCAGCCATGCACAGATCTAGGTCTGAACTCAAGCAATCAATCTCACCCACGGTGAAACAATTAATATACGCCATCAAATCTTATAAGGACACAATCGGTGCGCCATTTGCCGAGCGACACCCAACACTAACTTTCCTAAGAGACTACGAAGTATAGTACACAAGGTAACCTATAGAAAATTTATGCTCCATATTACACGGTTGCGGCGTGCAACCTGCTCAAACTATCATACCCGTGGCGGCGTGCCACCCGATCCAAATAACCCGTGGCGGCATGCCACCCGATCCACGCATAAATCTCGCCAAAAGAAAATGCACAACGAGTCAAATTGCTTATTACAATATATATATATATATATATATATATAGCCTCAAGCTCAGCCACAAGCTCGGCCACAAGAAACGCATCCGACAACGTTCCTCAATATCGGAACTGAATCAGTGGTAGAAACCTCTATACTGATATCCGCCACGAAGGCCCAACTGACGAAGCAATAACTACTAGCCGTCCGCTGGTCCTGGGTACAACTACCGTGCTGGAGCATACTCCGATGCACTCTGCTATGCAATTTGTGCCATTCCCGACGTAGTCCATATCACATTAGTCTAGGCAACCTGACTTATGACAACCAGTCTGCAATCAAGTCTTATAACCCAAATTCATCATATCAAGCTAAGAGAGAGCCACTAGGGCTTCCAATTTCCAGTAATCGCTAAATGGTGCATATACACACGATATACAACCACTACATAGGCATATTACGAGAACTTCTAGTCCCCATCACTTATATAACACACGATTCAATGTGCCTGATTCCACACTTCACTGTACGAATACATAACACACATCAAGCATCCATTCATACCACGAAAGTCATTCAGAAATTTCCTTATGACATCAACAAATCATTCATCACAGTCGATCCAACAAGAGAATACCACCACACCACTAGGTATTATCAATTTACAGCACCTTGTCCCTTTTTGACCATATACCCTGCCAAATCACTAGAATAGCAGTATCATTTTTCCTTAATCACCAGAAAGATCGATTTTTAATATATTATGAACTGATCTCAAAACCTTGAACATGCTATTATCAACTTCCCATGACACATCGTATATACCATACCACACTAAGATAACCTGGAAATTCTTTCCCTTTCCTACGCCGCAAACATCGATGCACTCAACTAGTCAAGGACCTTCATGATCCCATATAGAAGAAAAGTCATTACACATTCCATGCTTCGCATACCAACATGAATATACATCACTTTCAAACCACGGTAGAACACATCACAAACATTTTCTCCCAATTCATTGCATAAGTTTAATTGTCAGGATTGTGTCCTTCTACCCACATCGAGCTACGCAACTTCCAGCACTCAAGAGCTTGGTTGCACCATATCTGCAAGACTCATTACTTCGAACACATGCCAGGAATTAATCGTATCCCTATCATACCTTTTTAGTTTATTAACAAGTTTCTCTATTTACTCAATTTCTTTTCTGAACCATTTTTAACTTAGTACTAGCCTTTATTGCAGCACTACAATAACTCAACTCATGTTACCACACGAGACTCGTACACAAGACCACACGGTCTAAAGCACATAGGCCACTGAAAACTCTCTCAAATGTTTCCCCGAGTACCACTTCTACAATACTTTATTTTGACGAACTTCCCGCGATTTTTGAATTCGTTATCATTACCTTCCAATACGGATTACATAGAATCCCATCATTCACATAATATAACACAAGTCTTGATCCCTTCTAACGAAACCATCGTCTTTAGCCACACACACAATCTTAAGATACCTTACCATTACAAGCAAAGCCTTGAACACCGCACGGCTATTCTCGGGCGGCATTCACCCTTATTCAATTAAAATTCAGCTGTCTTTCTTTTCTATGACAGAAATCTTTTCTAAGTCCCAAATTTTCCAAAAATTTCGACAGAGTTTCCTTTGTAATTTGGCCTATCCACCTGCCAGAGAATCACCAAAACCATCCTAACAATACATTCACAACTCAACAAGACATTACAATGTATATCAACAACATTAATCTCAATACTACACGAGTTATATTATCAAAATTGATACATGGACATGCGTTGCACCCGCTCGAATCATAACATGTGTCAAATACCTTTCACCACAATACTCTTAGCATAACCAATTCAATTTTCTTGAGTCTAAACAAATACTACCACACATAGTGCACTTTACATCTCCGCTAAGAGGCAATGAACATATTTCCCCACGCCCATAGCTAGGGCTACATATCATATCACAATAAGAACCGAATACCTTGCAGCTCTTCCCATTATCAAACTGCCATTTACACAATTAAGATCAATACCGATTGTATAATCTTCATAATACCAGCTCGCGAAATTAGCACCTTGGTACTCAAGCCATAGACAAGGATCTAGCCTCAAATCCTCCGGACAGACCCAACATGAACTCATAGAGATTATATCTCGTCCCTTGATTGAGGAATCATAAGTCATCAAGGCAAATTTATCACTAAGTACTTGATGCGTACGCAGACGTGTGGAAGGAATTTCAAAAATTATATCACAAGCTGAATCAAGTACGCACGATAAGAATTCCAAGAAAAGTGAAGTGTTTCCTAAAAGGTTTGCAGCCTCCCGATGAAAAATACAGGCGTCCCCGTACTGATCCACGAGACTCTACCAACCGACTCAAGACTCATGGGCCTAGTAACCTAGGCTCTGATACCAACTTGTCACGACCACAATCCCGATCGTGATGGCGCCCAACACAACCGCTAGGAAAGCCCGACCATTTACACTCTCATCCCGAGCATGAAGCTCAATTCAATTACCTGGATATCATTATCAACAATACAACTAAACTGAATAACCACCCAAAGATCTAGGGTCACGAGTCAGGAGCCTGTAAACATGACCGGATAACAATATCTAAACCAAATACTCAAGTTTGAATAATGTACATACAAAGGAAAACTCGAATAAGAAGAGAAGCCAGGTCCTGCGAACGCCAGCAGCAGCTACCTCAGCAACTCGGATAAATACTTATAAAAGATGGAGTGCTCGTCTATCCCTCCCGTGTACCTGAATCTGCACAAAAAGGTGTAGGGAGTAGGGGTGAGTACTAAGTACTCAGTGAGTAATAAATATATACGAGTAGCTGAAAGCAAGAAATTCATAGAATACCACAAAATAAAGCTAAACTACAGTCCGATCCTTGTACGAACTAGCAACAATAGTACAATACAATTATCACAGATAATTCAACAGATAAAGATATGCACATAACCGCTACGGCGTGTAGCCCGATCCATTTAACGTCGACGGCGCTCACTGGGGGTGTGTACAGACTCCGGAGGGGCTCCTACAGCCCAAGCGCAAATACCGCTGCGGCGTGCAGCCCGATCCTCATATCATAATAACCGCTACGGCGTGCAGCCCGATCCATCCTCAGTCCACAATAATCAGTCAAGTCACAAATAGCTCAATTTACTTATTTTCCAGATTCCAGTTCATAAATTATGAAAATACTTTAACTTTTGTTTAAATTTTCGCAAAACAGGTGACTTAGCATTTCAATACTGTGATTTCAAAGCCAGGACTGAGATCAGTGATTAAGCAAGTATAGCAATCACATATATATACTATCCCCTAGGGATGCTACAGGTCGGCACAAGGCCCCAAACAGGCTTACAACCCACAAATATGTCAAACACAGTGTAGGTGCATGATATGTTAAACAAGTTATTTGAGACTACATCATTGTAGTTCTCAGCACGTTCGAGGACGAACATATGTTTAAGTGGGGGAGATTGTAACGACCCGACCGGTCGTTTTGAGTCCCGATGCGTCATTCAGCAGATTGAGGCCATGAACAACTTCATCTCAGGTATATTGACTTGTGTGTATGGTCAGAATTAAAATTCAGGAAGTTTGGAGTCAAATCTAAATGGAAATTCTCATTTTGAAAGCTTAAAGTTGATGAAATGAACTAGGATTGGAATTTTGAGTAAATGACCTCGGAATTGGGATCTAAAAGTTCCAGCATGCTTGTATGATATTTTGAACTAGGGAGAATGTCCGGATTTGGTTTTTGATAACCCGTGAGCATTTCCGCGTATATGGTGGAAGTTAGTATTTTAGAAAAAAATTCATAAATTTGGGTTGGAAGGCATTTTAGAGTTATAGATGTCCAATGGGATTCCGAGTCTGGGAATAGATCCGTATGGTGATTTTGAAGTTGGGAAAGCGATCGGAAGTGAATTCGGATGTCCGGAGGTCATTTTGAAGTCATTTGGCTAAATATAGGAATTTGAAGGTTTATGAGAAAATTCGATCGGAAGTGAAAATTTTGATATCGGGGTCAGAATGCGATTCCGAAAGTTGGTACAAGTCCGTAATGTCGAATGTGACTTGTGTGCAAACTTTGAGTCAATTCGGATCGATTTTGGTAAGAAAATGGACAATTAATCTCTTTAAGGAAAGCTTAAGTTGGAAAAGTCAACCCAACGTTGACTTATGAGTTAGAGGGCTCGGAACTGAATTCCGATGATTCGGTTAGTTTCGGGGGATGATTTAAGACTTAGAAGCGCAATTGGAAGTAATTTTGGAGGTCCGGTGAAGAAGTTAGCCTATTTTGGCGAAGTTGGAATTTTGGCGGAATCCGATCGATGGGTGATATTTTGATCCGGGAGTCGGAATGGAATTCCGACAGTTGCAGTAGCTTCGTTAGGTGAGTTTGGATATGTCTGCAAATTTTTAGGTCATTCGGACATCGTTTGGTCGGGTTTTTGATCGAAAGTGTATTTTCGGAAGTTTTTGGAAACTTAGGCCTTGATTTGATGAAAATTGATGATTTTGATGTTATTTCGGCGATTTGATCACTCGAGCGAGTTCGTGTGATGTTTTAGAGTCAATGTGCATATTTGGTTTGGAGCCCCGAGGGCTCGGGAGTGTTTCGGAGGTGTCTCGGAATAATTCCGGACTTAGAAAATGGGCAGAAAATGCAGAAAAATCTGCTGTGAACAGTGTCCGTGAACAGTGTCCGGGAACAGTGCCCGTGAAACAGTGTCCATGAACAGTACCGTGAACAGTGTCCGTGAACAGTACCGTGACCAGTAACCGTGAATAGTGCCGGACAGAATATATTTGAGGTCCGAAAATATATTGCCATTTTTGACGATTTGGAGCTCGGAAATGGCGATTTTTCGTGGGAATTTTGGAGAGAACAACGGGGTAAGTGTTCTTAACTCAATTTTGGTGGTATAACTCGAATCTATTGCAAGTTTTAGTATTTAATTTGAGAATTTTTGTTGAAAAGGGTAGAAAACCCTCTTGGATAGAAATAGTGATTTAAGGGGACAAATGAACTCCAATTTTTGTGAATTTGGTATGTACGGACTCGTGGCGAGACAAGGATTCCGGAAATATAAATTTCGAAATTTTTCGAGATGTGGGCCCGGGGCTCGGGTTTTGCCAATTTCGTGATTTTTGATATTTTTCGAGTTCTTTCGATTGGGTTATGTTCCATTAGCCTATTTTGATATATTTGTACTGATTTTGGCTAGTTTTGATGTGCGTGGATGCCGGTTCGAGGAGCTAAGGCGTCGCGGGCATGAAGCTTCTACCGGTTCGAGGTGAGTGGTAGTAGTAAACAATGTACTGAGGGTTTGAAACCCCGTACTAGCACTTCACAGTGCTATATTGAGATGAGACACGCGTTCTCTAACGGGCGTAGTGACATTGTGATTGAGGGTTCGGACTTGGTCCTTCCCGGCTAATAGAATACTGTGTTGTATGACTGTTAATGAGATTATAACTGTACAATTTGACTAATAGCCATGTTTGGGGCCTTGTGCCGATCTATAGAGCATTAGGGAACCTATAGAGCTAGGTGACCCTTATATCGTGTTGGAAACACACACTCAGCCGTAGCTCTAGCTGTATAGCATAATATGAGCCCGTACTAGATGTGTACATTGAGAGAGATTATCTAGGGTGGAATTCCCTGTTCTAGCTGAGTGGGCCTGAATGGCCAAGTTTATACCGATTGAGATGAGATAGGGTCGAGGACCCACTATGAGATGTTATATTGGGCTTGAAAGGCCAAGTCTATATTAACTGAGACAGGGTCAAGGACCCATTGTGATATATTATATTGGGCCTGAGAGGCCAAGTACATACTGACTGGGATAGGGTCGAGGACCCATTATGAGGTATTATGTATATAGATACCTATTTTGGATCGGACTGCACGCCGCAGCAATATACATGTGGGATCGGGCTGCACGCCGCAGTAATATACATATAATATACATGTGGGACGGACTGCACGCCGCAGTGTTATTGCGCTTGGGCTGTAGGAGCCCCTTCGGAGTCTGAGTCTGCACACATTCTCTGTGAGCACTGGTATATATTATGGGATCGGGCTGCACGCCGCAGCAGTATAGAGATATATACATATATATATTGGATCGGACTGCACGTTGCAGTAATATTTGTGTGGATCGTGTTGTACGCCGCAATATTATAGTGCTTGGGCCTAGGGAGCCCCTCCGAAGTCTGTATACACCCCCGCCGCAGCGGTATATGTATTGGAGCGGGTTGCGCGGCGCAGCGGTATATGTATTGGAGCGGGCTGCGCGCCGCGGCATTATACTTATTCATATTCATATATATACTGAAATTTTTATATGTAATAGACAGATGTATATGTCTCCATATATTGAGATGGATGTATACCGTAGTGGTACGAGCGAGGATGTGGTCAGTGTGGGACCTAGATGAGATAGATGTGGACTGGAGATCAGAGTACTCATTATAGTGATGACTAACCTGTGAGGGTTGCCTTAGAACTGTTTAGTGATAGTACAGGAGTTCTTATTTTCAGTTATTGTTTATTATTGTTACTCACTGAGTTGAAATATACTCACCCCACTCCCCTGCACTTTTTGTGCAGATATACAGGTTCAGGAGGGCGGTTGAGCTATCGCAACTGCTTTATTATCCCCATTCTGTGGAGACTTCGAGGTAGCTGCCAACGTCCGCAGTACCTGACCTCTTTCTTTTTATCATTTTGTTGTCTCCATTCTGGTTAGACTTGATTTTGTAGTAGATCTCATTTGTAGAGGCTCGGACTTGTGATGCCACGATTTGGTTGGGACTGTGTTCTTGAATTTCATTTCTACACTTCTTGATTTGTTATGAAAACAGGCTAATCATGCCGATTAATCGGTATTAATTATACTTGGCTGGTTTAATGGACCAAGTCTCAATCCCTAGTCACAATCAATCTCGCACCTGCCACAGGGTGCGAGCCACGCCCTACTAGTGTCACAATGTGCTAAGCCGGGGTTTCGAACCCTTAGGCTACCATATACACAAACTACTCACCTCTAGCCGGTCGAAGACTCGTCCGCGATGCCTTTTCCTTTTTTGAATTTGCCGCCCCGTGCGTAGAATCTAGTCAAACCACAATAATTATATCAAATACGGGTCAAAGAAACATAATACGGGTCAAATTTATACGAAATACGCGATAATACACCAAGTTGGTAAAACCCGACCCCGGGCCCGCTGCTCAAAAAAGTTTCGAAATTAGTACCAACGCGATCCTCATCTCGCCGCGAGTCCGTGCATATAAAAGTTTTCGAAATCGGGCTCCGTTTGCCCATTCAAATCAATGATTTTCCGTAATTTAGGCCTAGGGCTAAAATTCCCCTTTAATCTTTCATTTACAGTAAAATACTCAAGGATTCCATGATAAAATAACGTAATTAGGCCATAAAACTTACCTCCTTGTTGATACGAGAACAACGCCGCGAAAATCACCTCAATCGGAGCTCTGGAACTCAAGATGCGGCTAAAACACTAAATTTTCTTTTTTTTTCCGATTACTGTTCATGCGTCCAGCACTTTTCACACGTGAGGGTCACTGTTCACGCATGTCTGCTACTGTTAACACTGCTAAAAAAATTCAGCAACTATTCAAAATAATTGCAGCAACTTTTATTTTCACTAAAATTGCTTTAACTCCGTCGTACGAACTCCGAATTTGATGATTCTTTTTCCTGTAGCTCCGTAATTTCGATACGAATCCAGTGATTCAAACAAAACTGAATTTGGATCTCATTTGCTCAGTGCAACAGCAATTTCGCTCGTTAAACAATTAAATCACATTTCGCGTCAAAAAACCCATTCGCGACTTGATGAAATTAAACCAAAATTTTCGGATCAGACCTATAATTCATTATTTAAATTCTCGAACTCTCGAAATCAAATTTGGATATCTAGAACTAAAAATAGACCTTTCGATCATTACATTTATGTTCAAAACGGCAAAAATCTTCTAAAAATGACCCGTTGAGCATCCGAAACACACCCGAGACCCCCGAGACATCAACCAAAAATACCAACACCTCCTAAAACATCATACAAACTTGTTCCAATCATCGACATGCATCAAACAACGCCAAGACCATCAAATTACATCGAATTCAAGCCTAAGTTCTTCTAAAACTTCCAAAACACATTTAATCAAAAACCCAACCAAACCACGTCCGAATGACCTGAAATTTTGTAGACATATCCAAAATCACATAACGAAGCTAAAGAAATTGTCGGAATTCCATCCTGACCCCCGGATCAAAATCTCACCTACCGTTCGGATTTCGCCAAAATTTGACCTTAGCCAATTCAAGCCTAAAACTACACCGGACCTACGAATTCGATTCTGATTGCTCTCATAAGTCATAAATGATCCCCCGAAACTAGTCGAATCATCAAATTTCCATTCCGTGCTGTCTAACTCATCGGTCAACATTTGGTTGACTTTTCCAACCTTTTCTTCTCGTAAAGAGATTTATGGCCTCATTTCTATTCTAATTCTCACCGATTTGCTTCTAACTCTCCAAACACATATAAATTAGCATATTGAAGTATTAAATGGAGATAACAGGGCGATAACTCCCGTAACGACGGGCTGGGTCATTACACCTATGGACGGGCTATGAAAC
The DNA here is from genome assembly GCA_032618575.1 of Nicotiana noctiflora. Classification (NCBI taxonomy): domain Eukaryota; kingdom Viridiplantae; phylum Streptophyta; class Magnoliopsida; order Solanales; family Solanaceae; genus Nicotiana; species Nicotiana noctiflora. The sequence continues at coordinate 40,044 of JASVEL010006930.1, forward strand.
ACATAGGTATATAATATCACATGATGAACCTATGGACGGGCTATGAAATGCATAAGTGTATAATATGATATGTGGAACCTATGGACGAGCTATGAAACGTATAGGTGTATAATTTGATATGTGAACCCTATGGAAGGGCTATGAAATGTAGCCTAGAGGTATGGAAATTATGTGAAAACTATGTGATCCATTTTATTTGGTCATGTGGTGATTGTTTAAACTTTTTGTTAAACACTTATGATTTCCTTGTCCTTGCATAGATATGTTCTTTAAAAGAATCTAAATTACAAAATAGATCATACACTTGCATTCTCTTTGAATGAGACATATTGTTTACAAAGTCTCCCTTTCATAGTTTTATTGTTTACAACCTCCTATGGAATTTAGCTCTATAATTATGTTCCAAAATTGAATTATAACACTATTGATACTTCCCACTTGCTTTTCCTAAATTCTCAACAAAGGACTATTCCCGATGAATTTCTTACAAAAACTTTTTATTTAAATGAACAACATCTGCTCACTTGTGCCAATACATGCACCATCATAAAGTTTGTACATGTGGGGTCAAGTTCCATGCAAAGTATCCAAGATTTGTTATCCTTCTCGAGTCACTCTTTTACTTAGTTGTGGGTGGCTTATATGGCTTGATCAACCAATCTACTCTCTTACGAGTATCATCATGAAACCTTTTCACTGTCTAGTAACATGTATGCACATCTCAGTGCCTATCATATGAGTTCATATCAATCGAAATGGTCACTGTGTGCATAAAGTCTCTTTGAAAAATTGAGATCCTCACATCCCCATCATAGATATCTTGTGTCGCCATGGTTTTCGTGCCCACTTGGGACATCTCACAGTAAGTAGCTCACTCTGTCTTAGTATTATGGTTGCTCGTGGCATGGTCATGTATTGTACTGGGGAGTTAATATAGTAGAAATGTGTATAGCTTATAACCAATGATTATTTTCTCTTTGTGTCTCCACAATGTGTTAAATTTATTCCTTATATAGTGAATTCATTGTGCTAGTTCCCTACACTTGTACGACAACCATAAGAGAACATGCCCTTCTATGTATCACTATGACACTTCCTTTTTCAAGTCAAAACATATGGAGATCTCATCATGAACATCTGCAAACCTTCAGTGATTATTGTGCACTGTCTCATTGAGTTTGGTTTTCTTTACACCCTCAACTTCTAGAATCATGGACTATGTCATTGTCATGTGTGGAGAGTTTTACTACCCTTGGTATCTCACCTTCTTGGCTAGATATGAGTGTTATTTGCCTTTTCCCTGGAGCGTCGTGTTAACTATTAGAACCATCTAATCAATTCATGAGTTTGTCCCAATATCAAGATTTCCTAGTTATTGAGTTTCACTCGCGAAAGGTTGAGATCAAATGACTTCGGATTTTTGTACATATCATGAACATGTTGATTTGAATAACGAATGGTCATAATTTTTAGTTCCCTCATATATGATCAATTACCAAGAAGTGTTAAGTTGTCTAGAATATGGTAATCTTATAAGCGTTCAATTCTTTTCATCCTTATAGGCTTGTGGCATAGATTCTGTGCGTAAAGTAATGTTAAGAGTGTAATTCAACTTCGTGTATTTTGAATCCCATATCACATTCAAGGTGCCAGAGTATTCCTATTCGGGGTTGACGAATTTTCCCTACACTCTAGAAAATAAGTGGTTCACGTACTTGAGTATTCCTCCTTAATGATTCCTATTTCCCATGTACTACTTACTCCTATGCCTCATTTGTGTATTAATTGAGGTAGTCACATTGATTAACCATGTCAGTATTGTTAGTAGTAACATTTTGTGTCTCTTAGTATACGACCTCATAAAGTACTCTACCCAGTGCATTAATGGATTCCTGAAGAACTCCAGCCTGATCTTGAACTCTGTTGTTCCTCGATGTATTAGATCCATTGGGTGTTGTAAGTTCAAACAAGTCAAAGATAAAGCTTTATAGTGTGATCACATATATATTGGATAGATCAAGTTATGGTCAGTTTATGGTATCACATCTTACGGTAACTATTAAGGGTCATCAAGGGTTTAGTATAAGTGTACCCCTAAAAATGTTATGTGAGTTGATAATAAAGGTAACATGATTGTATTACGCATTAGGTTGCAATAGGTGTATGATATTCCCCGTAATTGTTCTGCATGTACTTTGTGTTTCAATATGCTTATGTGTAAGAAGATAGTGATAAAAAAAATATGGGTATGAATTGACTTAATTGAACTATATGATCATGGAAATATCCTATATGATGCACTAGTAGAAAGACTCATGATGGCTTGACTTCATATGGACTATTGATTGAAATGAAATTATATTCTTGTTGATGAACACCTTTGCGATTACATTAATGGATGGTAAGGACTATTATGAACACATGATTGTTTGTTTTCTATGAACTGACATCCTTGATGGTATGATGCCAAGTTATGGAATTGTGGGTTATTGTTGTTATCATGAATTGCAATATCCAGTGGAGTGTAAATTGTACAGTGGAAGTTATCAAAAGGTAGAGTCAATGGATATTTATCTCAAGCAAGATGTTTATCTGTCATCCTTGTTTTGTATGTTTGGGAGTTGATATTATTTTTGAGAAGGTGTTATGACAATGATTGTAAGTCGATAATGTCGTATGGAAGGATAAATGTGTCGTGGAAGGAAAGTACTTTCGTTTGATTGAATACTAGTTAGTTTTGACTTGGAATGTACCATATAGGTATTTTGATGTAAAACTGTGCAGTCCATGTTCTGGTATCCATATGTTAATGTAGTGCTTGTAATACTGAGATTAGGATTGTGGATATATACATTGTGGTGCTATGTACAGTTGTGGATGTGTGGCTAAGATGATTTTGGTGATTCTCTGGCAGGTGGATAGGCCTAGTTACAAAGGAAACTCTGATGAAATTTTTGAAAACAATTAGGAGTTAGTGAAAATTTTGAGACTGAGGGTAGGTTAAAAATGAGATGTTTGATGTTAAAGTGTTTGGGAAAGATTATACTCCTCATTCGAGGACGAATGATCCTAAGGGGGGAGAATTTAAGGCCCCAGAAAAGTTTCGCTAAGTAATATACGATTCTGTGGTGCCACGTAGGCTAATTATTATATTTTATGTGATATGAACATGATGGACATCAATTATACTTGATAAATATGCATATGCGTCTTATGGTAAGTGATATGAGGTCCAATGGAAGCCCAAGTGTATGCCAAAGGGGAAAGTTTTTGTAATAGGCCAATATTCCTAATGGATTCACATACGGCTCCACTTTAAATGATTATAGATAATTATGTGTAAGGTTTTATGTGGTGAATAGTATACCAAATGAAATCTCTTTGAGTTTAGTTTCCAACGCTCTAAACCATTCGTCATTTAGATATTCCTACACAAAGTTATGATCAAATTACTAAAAGCTGGAAACATGCGAGTCGGTGTGAAATATGCAATCGCAGATTTCACTCTGCGGACCGCAGAAACCATTCTACTATTGCAGAATGACACAGAACAGCCCCATTCTGGGCAACGAATTATGCGACGCATCTGCGGCCTGCATAGCCAATCTGTGGTGCGTTCTGCGATCGCAGAGCTGTCAATGGGGGGAAAATTTTCTAATTTTTATAACCCGACCCCATTTCAATATATAGGCTTAGGGGTTCATTTTTGGGTCATTTACACTGATTTTAGAGAGAGGTGAGAGCATTTTAGAGAGATAAGGAGGAACCCAACATTTAAATCATTCAAACCTTGCTTCAATCTTCAAGAATAAAAGAACTGAATCACAAGATATTCATCTAAGAGGTAATATTCTATACCCTACGTTTTAATTTTGAGTTTGGTGTATAAAATGTGTTATTAAGGTATTATTGTGTATACATTCATGTACAACTTAGGTTTATGGGAAGATTTTTTAAACATAAATAAGTAAAGATTGGGTTAGGGAATGAAGAAATTCTTGTAAAGGGGATTTAAAATCAAGATGCCCAACTAGTATTTGATAAAATGCTAAAATGAGCTAGTTTCATGAATATCTCTCTAATATGTGTTTAATTGTTATGTCTCATAGTAAATTGGAATTGCTAGAGTTTTTGGAGTGTTGTAGTAACTTAAGGAAAGCTCAATCGAGGTATGTATGGCTAACTTTGATCTTTGTATAATCACCTTGTTTGGTGTACGAATACTTGGTGTGTGATATCTATGTGGATTGTTGTAAAATTCTTGTGGTTGGTTTGTTGGGTGTTGATTGGTTTGATCAAGTATTTGTGGTTTAATAGTTCAAGTAATTGACAATAAACTCAATGCGTGATTGTGAAAGTGTTATGCCGTAAGAGTTGAGAAATAAATGATGGAAGAAAAATCATAGAAATTGGAACAACTGTGGTAATAGCATATTTGGCTTGTTGTGGAAAATTATTGTGGTAACTTAAAGTGCTTATGAATTGTTGAAAATTAAGGAAAATGGTATTGATGGTTGCGTAAACTAGTAAATTGTTGTGGTTATTCTTAAGAAGTGTTGTTGTTGATCTTTGTGAATTGTTGACTGTTGTTGTGTTGTTTGTGAATTGTCATTGTACGGTGAAATCGGGTTGCACGCTGCAATACAAAGTAATAAGGTGTGGGTTGTGGTGATAAGGGTAGCCGAGGTAATAAGGGTGGCCGAGGTAATAAGGGTGGAAAGCGATCAAAATCGCTATTGAAATCGATATGTGTACCAATTGTGAAATCATTGATGAGGCATCATGAGAGGAGACGGCAGGAGAGTTTGTAACCTGTGGGGCACTGATTGTCCCTTTGTTTGGTTGATTGTGCTTTCCATGTGTGTTTGGTTGTTGCTTCTATTGTCTTTCTACTTGTATATGGGTTGAGGACTACTTGAAACAAAGTTAAGTGTTGAAAATTTGCTTGGCTTGTCTTGTTATTCCTTTACGTATTTGTTGGTTGTTTCTATTAACGTGACTTGCTTGTCTATGGCTTGAGTTTACTTGGGACAAAGTTTGTTCATACGTACCAGTACAATTCAAATGTACTGACATTCCTTTTTGTCGGGGGCGCTACATTCGTGTTATGATTGTAGGTGGATCCATAGTAGGTACTCCAGTCCACCGACCGTAGCTCCTCATCACTTCCCGTCAGCTGATTCAGCGAGCCCCTTTCGATTCGGGGACCTATGTGGCTCACGCCACTTTCTATTTTGGGATCTTATTTGATGTGTATAAGGTATAGCCGGAGCCTTGTTGCCGGCATTTCTATATTATTCTTCAATTGTATTTAGAGGCTCCGTAGACAGGTCGTGGTAGTGTCGGGCATGGTAATTAAAAAGATAAATATTGATATGTGGCAATGTTGTATAAAAAAAATTGGAATACCTTTATTATGGTGAATGATGTTTCTAATGGAAATTATTATTGTTATGTTTATAAAAGAATTCAGTTAATGGAGTTCATATCTTATAAATGGCTTGGTTATTAGGTAATGAGAATAAGGGGTAACACATGGGATAGGAAAGGCACCGAGGTCCGCTAGACTGGGGATACTCGGTCGAGTGCTGGTCATGTCCCTCGAATTTGGGGCGGGACATGTGGCTTATTTAAAGTCCGATTTTGATAAATTTTATATGCACGGACTCGTGTTGAGACGAGGATTCTGACAAATGTTGAATTCGTAATTTTTCGAGAAGCGGGCCCGGGGCTCAGGTTTTGACAACTTCATGTTTTTGGGTGTTTTTCGAGGCCTTTCGATTGGGTTATTATTCACTAGCCTATTTTGATGTATTATTATTGGTTTTGATCAGATTTGGCACCCAAGGAGGTCGATTTGCTAGGAAAGCGCAAGGCGAGCTAGGACTTTGGCCGGTTCGAGGTGAGTGGTAGTTATGAATGATATACTAAGGGTTTGAAACCCTGTATTTACACTATACAATGCTATGTTGAAATGAAACACACGTCGTGTGATGAGCGTGGTGATATTGTGACTGGCAATTCGGACTTAGTCCATCCCGATTGATGGTTTACTAGGCATATTGACTGAGACTGAGCTTATATCCGTATAATTTGGCTAGTTGCCATGTTTGGGGCCTTGTGCCGATCTGTAGAACCTTAGGGAAGCCTGTGGAGCTAAATGACCCCTATATTTGTTGAACACATACTCTCAGTTGTACCCTTACCTGTATAGCAAAACATGAACCGGTACTAGAAATGAACTCTAAGTGAGAATACCTAGGGTTGAATACCTTGTTCTAGCTGAGAGGTCCTGAGATGCCAAGTCTATATTAACTGAGAGGGGTCGAGGACCCATGGTGAGGTATTGATATAGATACCGGATCGCGCTACACGCCGCAGTAGTATATACATATACATGTATTGGATCGGACTTCACGCCGCAGTATTATATATATGATATATATATGGATCGGACTGCACACCGCAGTGATACATATATACGGATCGGACTGCATGCTGCAGTGATATATATATGGATCGGACTGCACGCCACAGTATTATAGCACTTAGGCTAAAGGAACCCCTCCAAAGTTTGCACACAGCCCCAGTGAGCGCAGTTGTATATATTATTGGATCGGACTGCACGCTGAAGCATTATACCTATTATATTGGATCGGGCTGCACGCGCGCATTATATCTAATATATTGGATCGGGCTGCATGCTGCAGCATTATATATGCTATATTGGATCGGGATGCACGCCGCAGCAGTATTAGTAAGGATCGGGCTGCGCGCCGCAGTAGTGTTGGATCAGTGTGAGACAGTAGTAGACTAAAACTAGACTTTCCACCTTAGAGATGTTATTACCTATACTGTTTCCCATAGAACTATTTAGTATTCTTATAGGTGTTCTTATTTTCAGTTATTATTTATTGCTACTACTCGTTGAGTTGGAAATACTCACTTTACTCCATGCACCGTATGTGCAGATACAGGGCTTTCGGAGGGCAGTTGAGCTATATATTGCTGTCGTTCCAGCTTTTGCGGAAACATCGTGGTAGCTGCTGGCGTCCATAGGACCCGATCTGTCCTTCCATTATCTATCTTTTATTTTTCTGCTTAGACCCAGTTGTATAGAGTGTTACTCTAATGTGTAAAAGCTCATACTTGTGTCACCATATCATTTCCGGTTGAATTTCGGTTGTTTTGAATTCCGCACTATTATTATTATTAATTGACTGTAAATTGTTTTGAATTCCGCACTATTTAGTGATATTAATTTACAGTCAATTAGGATAATTGACTGTAAATGGAATATCTTTGAATTAAATAATTGGATTGGTTATTGAGAAATGGTCGGGCTTGCCTAGCAATGTGTTGGGCGCCATCATGACCGGAGTTTGGGTCGTGACACGAGGCTCATCTCACTTTTTATTTTGAGGTGGATCCTAAAGCATACTATATTTTCTATTGGTTATTCGTTTCTAATATTAAAAGAAAAATTCTTATTATTTAATATCACTAAAGAATTATTACATTTGGGCCATAGTCTCGTATGAGCCTAAGCCTTAATTTATTTTGAGGCTTGATTAAAGCTCATGTGGTAGTATCTTGGCCTAATACAACATGGTAAATAAAATCCAGCTTGGGCCCAGGTTTTGAGCCGCACATTAAGATATCCAGGCCCAATGGCCTAAATCTGTCAAGCTGCTGAACCGAATGGACAGGCCCAATGGCCAACAGAACAACTATTCTTTTATTTTTACAAAATCCTACAAATATTCAAAGTAGTAGATAATTGAAATATTCGTATCGAATTGCTATTTTTATTCAAATGAAAACATGAAGGCTAAACTACATGAACCATACTCAGATTGAATCGCAGACTCTATTCGTATTTATGTTCTTATTTTATATCCATTACTAGAACTCAATACGATTTTGCAGTTGAGTTAATCTAAGCATATCAAGGCTAATAATAGAATTCGAATCCAACAAGTGCATGATTTTAAAATCAAACTACCTAATACAAATTAAAGCTGGCAAATAACTTTTAAAATTTCTTTACAATCAAATTGTCACGACCCAAATCTGGTCGTGATGGCGCCCAACAATCAAGCTAGGCCAGGCCAGACCAACAATTTCTGATTACATCGAATACTAGTCCCAAATGGACAACCCAAGAAGAATATATGAGTTTAAGAACTCCAATAATAATATAAATGAACAAACTACTGACATTCCCAAAGATCCGGAGTCACAAGTCTAGAGCCTCTAACAAAACCCAACAGGAATAGAGAGTACTGTATAGAAATACTCAAGTCCGAATACAAAATACAAAATAACAACTGGAAAGGAGAGGAGAAGCTAGGTTCTGCGAACGTAGGCAGCTACCTCAGCAACTCGATATGACACTGCAAACGCTGGAAATGCTGTCTACTGCTCCTGTGTACCTGAGTCTGCACACAAAAGGTGCAGGGAGTAGGGGTGAGTACTAAGTACTCAGTGAGTAATAAATATATAACAGCAGCTGAAAATAAGAAATACACACATTACCACATAATGAAGCTAAACTACGGTTCGAATCTCCTACGAACTAGCATCAACAATACAATACAGCTACCACAGAGTAATTCAACAAATAAAGATGCAATGCAATGCACATAACCGCTACGGCGTGTAGCCCGATCCAATTTAACGTCGACGGCGCTCACTGGGGGTGTGTACAGACTTCGGAGGGGCTCCTACAGCCCGAGCGCAATACTGCTGCGGCGTGCAGCCCGATCCTCATATCAACCACTGCGGCGTGCAGCCCGATCCCATGCTCAGTCCACAATAAACAATTAAGTCACAAAATAATTCATTTTCCTTAATTCCAATTTTCAATTCATAATTTATGAAAAATACTTAAACTTTATTAAATTTGCAAAAGCCGGTGACTTAGCATTTCAAAAGTGTGATTTCAATTTCCAGGACTGAGATCAGTGATTTAAGCAATTATAGCTATCACATAAATATTGTCCTCTAAGGACACTACAGGTCAGCACAAGGCCCCAAACAAGGCTTACAGCCCACAAATATATCAAATACAGTGTATTTCCAACACTAACAACATATTATTCACATTCGGGATGGACCAAGTCTCAATCCCTAGTCACATTCAATCCCGCACCTGCCACGGTGTGCGAGCCACGCCCTACTAGCGTCACAATGTGCTAAGCCGGGGTTTCGAACCCTCAGGCAACCATATACACAAACTACTCACCTCTAGCCGGTCGTAGACTCGTCCGCGATGCCTTTTCCTTTGAATTTAGAGCTCCCTCGTGCGTAGAATCTAGTCAAATCACAATAATTATATCAAATACGGGTCAAAGAACCATAACCCATTTCAATTTACATGAAATTCGCATAAATACACTAAGTTGGTAAAACCCGACCCCGGGCCCACTGCTCGGAAAATTCCGAAATTAGTACCAACGCGACCCTCGTCTCGCCACGAGTCCGTGCATATAAAATTTATCGAAATCGGAGTTCAAATGGCCTTCCAAATCCAAAAATCCCGTTTTCAATATTTAGGCCATATTTCTTCAAGATTTCAACCCAATTTCATGAAGATTGATGTTAATTCTACCATAAAATGAAGTTTTTGAGTCAAGAATCTTACCTCCGACGAATACCCGATGACTTCTCGGTGATTTCCTCGAGTTTTCTTCTCTCTAGGGCTCAAAATTATGTTTTGGGGGTGTAAACCCGTAAGCCTTCTGTTTCTGCGATTTTATTCACTGCCAGAGCTTTTTGCTCTTCGCGTTCGCGTGAGCTCCCACGCGTTCGCGATGAACAGCTCTCTCTTACCCTTCGCGAACGCGACGCCTTCCACGCGTTCGCGATGCCCAACTTCCAGCTACCCTTCGCGAACGCGACACCAACCACGCGTTCGCGATGCTCAACTCCCAGCCGCCTAAATTCCTTCTACGCGTTCGCGATACTCCTCCCGCGAACGCGAAGCCTTACCCTCACACACCTACGCGAACGCGACCACTGGAACGCGAACGCGATGCACACGATCCCTGGCCTACACGAACGCGGCTCCCCTCCTCGCGAACGCGATGCACTGATTCGCTTGACCTTCGCGAACGCGGCCCTTGCCACGCGAACGCGAAGGCTTAAAGGCCTGGGCAGAACCTGCAGTTTTTCTGCAGATTTTTGCCAAGTCCAAATGCCCGGTTGATGGTCCGAAATCATCCCGAGGCCCCCGGGACCCCAACGAAAACCACCAACGTACTCCAAAACATGATACGGACTTGTTCCAATCATAAAAACACCATACTAAACATCAAAATCTCCATTTACTCATGGATTCAAGCCTAAGTTTCTTCAAAACTTTCAAAACTAACATTCAATCCAAAACCCGATCAAACGATGTCCGAATGACCTGAAAATTTGTAGACACATCCAAAATCACATAACGAAGCTACAGAAATTGTCGGAATTCCATTCCGACCCCCGGATCAAAATATCACCTACCATCCGGTTTTCGCCAAAAATCAACCTTCGCCAATTCAAGCCTAAAACTACACAGGTCCTCCGAATTCAATTCCGATTGTTCTCCTAAGTCATAATTGATCCCCCGGAACTAGTCGAATCATCAGAATCCGGTTCCGAGCACTCTAACTCAATAGTCAACTCTTGGTTGACTTCTCATATTCAAGCTTTCTTCAAACATGCTATTTGTTTTATTTTCAATCCAAATCACTCCTAACTCACCCGATATATTCTAATACTGATTTAAAAGCATAATATATATAAATGCAAGGTAACGGGGTGGTAATTACCATAACGACGGGCCGGGTCGTTACAGTTTGCTAAATTAAACAAACGCTCGTCCGCGAGCGGGTTAAGAAACATACCTGGAGCATCAAACAAGTGTGGATATCTGCTCCGCATTTCCTGCTCGGTCTCCCAAGTTGCTTCCTCCACGGGACGACCTCTCCACCGCACTTTTACTGAAGCTATGTTCTTAGATCTCAGCTTACGAACCTGTCGACCCAAAATGGCTACTGGTTCCACATCATAAGTCAAATCCTCATCTAGTCGTATCGTGCTAAAATCTAACACATGAGACGGGTCTCCGACATACTTCCGGAGCATAGATACATGGAACACCGGGTGAACTCCCGACAAACCGGGTGGCAAAGCAAGCATATAAGCCACCTCCCCAACTTTCCTAAGCACCTCAAAAGGTCCAATAAACCTTGGGCTCAACTTCCCTTTCTTTCCAAACCTCATAACACCCTTCATAGGCGAAACCTTCGGCAACACCTTCTCACCTACTGAATAAGACACATCTCGGACCTTCCGGTCCGCATAACTCTTCTGACGCGACTGAGCTGTGCGTAGTCTCTCCTAAATCACCTTCACCTTGTCTAAGGCATCTTGGACTAACTCTGTCCCCAACAACCTAGCCTCGCCGGGCTCGAACCAACCAACTGGAGACCTACACCGCCTCCCATATAAAGCTTCATACGGTGCCATCCGAATGCTGGACTGATAGCTATTATTATAAGCAAACTCCGCAAGAGGCAAATAATCATCCCACGAACCACCGAAATCAATGACACAAGCACGCAACATGTCCTCCAATATCTGAATAGTACGCTCAGACTGCCCATCCGTCTGTGGATGAAATGCTGTGCTCAACTCTACCTGTGAACCTAACTCTCGCTGAAATGTCCTCCAGAACTGAGAAGTGAACTGGGTACCTCTGTCCGATATAATAGAAATAGGAACTCCATGCAATCTCACTATCTCACGGATGAATATCTCTGCCAACCGCTTTGAGGTATAGGTAGTACACACTGGGATGAAGTGAGCTGACTTGGTCAACCTATCTACCACCACCCAAACTGAATCAAACTTCCTCACTGTCCGAGGGAGTCCACTAACAAAGTCCATAGTAATCTTTTCCCACTTCCACTCAGGAATCTCAATACGCTGGAATACACCACCAGGTCTCTGATGCTCATACTTGACCTGCTGACAGTTTAAACACCGAGCCACATGGTTCACAATATCCTTCTTCATCTTTCTCCACCAGTAATGCTGCTTCAAATCCTGATACATCTTTGCGGCTCCTGGATGGATAGAATACCGCGAGCTGTGGGCCTCCTCCAATATCAATTCACGAAGGCCATCAACATTGGGCACGCATATCCGGCCTTGCATCCGCAATACACCATCACTATCAATAGTGACATCTCTGGCATCATCATGCTGAACTCTGTCCTTAAGGACAAGTAAGTGTGGATCATCATACCGGCGCTCTCGAATACGATCATATAAAGAAGAACGAGCTACTACACAAGCCATCACCCGACTGGGCTCAGAAATATCCAGCCTCACCATCCGATTAGCTAACGCCTGAACATCAACTGCTAGGGGTCTCTCCCCAACTGGAATATACGCCAAACTGCCCATACTAATGGCCTTCCGGCTCAATGCATCAGCCACTACATTGGCTTTCCCGGGATGATACAAGATAGTAATATCATAGTCTTTAAGCAACTCAAACCATCTCCGCTGCCTCAAATTTAGATCTTTCTGCTTAAACAAATGCTGAAGGCTGCGGTGGTCTGTATATACATCACAAGATACACCATATAGATAATGCCTCCAAATCTTCAAGGCATGAACAATAGCAGCTAACTCCAAATCATGAACAGGGTAGTTCTTCTCGTGGGGCTTTAGCTGACGAGAAGCATATGCAATAACTCTACCCTCCTGCATCAACACACAACCGAGTCCAACTCTGGAAGCATCACAATACACCGTATATGACCCTGAGGCTGATGGTAACACAAGTACTGGAGCGGTGGTCAAAGCCTCCTTGAGCTTCTGGAAGCTCTCCTCACATTCATCGGACCACACAAATGGAGCATTCTTCTGTGTCAACTTAGTCAACGGTGAAGTAATAGATGAGAAACCCTGAACAAACCGGCGATAATAGCCCGCCAAGCCGAGAAAACTCCGAATCTCTGTAGCTGAGGAAGGTCTGGGCCAATTCTGCACTGCCTTGACCTTCTGTGGATCAACCCGAATACCATCACTGGACACTACATGTCCCAGAAAACCCACAGTATCAAGCCAGAACTCACACTTAGTGAATTTTGCATAAAGCTTCTCTTCTCTCAACCTCTGCAATACCACCCTCAAATGTTGTGCATGCTCCTCCTGGCTGCGTGAATATACCAGAATATCATCAATAAACACAATCACAAAAGAATTAAGGTACGGCCGAAATACACTATTCATCAAGTGCATGAATGCAGCTGGGGCATTAGTCAACCCGAAAGACATCACCAGGAACTCGTAGTGCCCATATCGCGTCCTGAACGCTGTCTTCATAATATCTGAGTCCCTGATCTTCAACCGATGATAGCCCGATCGAAGGTCAATCTTAGAAAATACACTAGCTCCCCTGGAGCTGATCAAATAGGTCCTCAATACGAGGCAATGGGTACTTATTCTTCACTGTTACCTTGTTCAGCTGCCTGTAATCAATGCACATTCTCATTGTGCCATCTTTCTTCTTTACGAACAACACCGGTGCCCCCCAAGGTGACACACTCGGACGAATGAAACCCTTATCTAAGAGTTCCTGAAGCTGTTCTTTCAATTCTTTTAACTCTGCTGGTGCCATGCGATAGGGAGGAATAGAAATGGGCCGAGTGCCCGGCACCAAGTCAATACCAAAGTCAATATCTCTGTCAGGCGGCATGCCTGGTAGGTCTGCTGGAAATACATCCGGAAACTCCCCCACAATGGGGACCGAATCAAGACTGGGTGTATCAGCCTCAACATTTCTAATGAAGGCCAAATAAGATAAACAACCCTTGCCGATCATTCGTTGGGCCTTTATATAAGAAATCACCCTGTCGGACACATAATCAGTCAAGCCACGCCACTCGATCCTCGGATTACCTGGAATAGCTAGTGTGACTGTCTTGGCATGACAGTCCAGAATCGCATGGTAAGGAGATAGCCAATCCATGCCTAGAATTACATCGAAATCTACCATGCCCGGTAGTAATAAATCAACTCGGGTCTCCGGACCCCCAATAGTAATAATACAGGATCGATATACCTGATCCACAACAACGGTATCCCCTACCGGGGTAGACACATGTACGGGCAAAGCAAGAATACCACGGGTCATACCCAAGTGATGTGCAAAATAAGTAGAGACATAAGAATAGGTGGATCCGGGATCAAATAAGACGGAAGCATCCCTGTGGCAGACTGAGATAATACCTGAAATGACCGCATCTCAAGCACTAGCATCCTTCCTATCCGGAAGAGCATAGAAACGAGCCCGGCCTCCACCCAGTACGATCCTCACCCCTAGGGCGACCTCGGGATACCTGGCCACCGGTCCTAGCCGACTATGCTGGCGCTGAAAAATAGGAGTAGAAGACGAGGGTCGATCCCTCTGCTGAGACCGCCTACGAAGCCACCGAGGACACTCTCTCCCGATATGGCCCAAATCACCGCACTCAAAACAACGGCCCGAAGATGGAAGAAAGGGCTGCCGAGGACCCCTCGCTACGGATGAACCCCGTGCCGAGGAAGCGAGAGCGCAGCTCTGGCCGGAAGAGCACTCGGTGCGGTCGACTCGCCGACGGCTCGCGGTGACCCCGATAACCCCGATGGCCCCGACGACCACGATCCGATGAAACCCCACCGGACTCCGCACGTCCGGACCGATGAGACCCGAAAGATCGACCCCTCGCTATACCGGGGTTGGCCCCGGACGGAGCACCACCGAAGTCGCGCGAACCACGAGGCCTCTTAGCCTCTCTCTCCTCCCGCTGTCTGCGGCGATCTGTCTCAATATGACGGGCGGCATCAACCACCTCCTCAAAGGTAACTGCTGCCGAAACTCTCTCCCCGGTCATCAATATGCGGATGGGATAAATAAGGCCATCAATAAATCTCCAAATCCTCTCTCTGTCTATAGGAACCATCCACATGGCATGACGGGCCAACCGTGTGAATCTCATCTCGTACTGATTAACCGTCATATCTCCCTGCTTCAACCACTCGAACCGACGTCGCAGCTCCTCTCTCTGAGACTGAGGCACATACTTCTCCAAAAATACCACGGAGAACTGCTGCCAAGTGAGGGGCACTGCCCCGGCGGGCCTACGCCTCTCGAAATCCTCCCACCACCGAAATGTTGCACCCTGTGAGCCGAAAAGTGGTGAATGAAACTCCGCCGGACTCTAGAATACCCACGGTGCGAAGCATGCCCCGACATCCGTCAAGAAATCCTGGGCGTCATCGCCCTTAGCACCACCGAATGTCGGAGGCCGTAGCCTCTCGAATCTCTCCAAACGACGCCGCTCATCGTCGGGCATAGCTGGAACCATATAAGCAGGAGCCGGTGCCTGAATTCCCTGTACTACCGGCTCGGGTGTGCGAGCCACGGGGGTCCGATTCCTCCCCCCGCTCGTGAAGAAGACATCGCGGTAGTAGCCGCAACTACCGAGCCAAGCTCGTGCACACCGATAAGATCCGAGCCAAGGTCTCCCGAAGACCCGGTATGACAACAGGCACCTGCCGGTGCCTGAACCCGAGTTGCCGGAGCGTCCGCCGCCGGAATCCGGTCCCGAGTCCGGGCCACTAGTGTAGGAATGCGACCACCGAGTCCGGTCGACCGGTGGGTCGGCCAGGTGCCGGTCGCCGTCGCCCTACCTCTACTACGACCACGGCCTCCGGGTGCCAATGGTGGTCGTCCGCCACGTCCGTTAGCTCGTGTTCTCGCCATCCGCGAGAGAATAGAATATGGAAAATTTTAGTTTCACGATAACACAGATCGCACGATATGAATCCAAGAAAATGAGGTTTTTCCTAGAGTTTCTGTAGCCCTCCGAAGATAGATACGGACGTCTACGTACCGATCTGCGAAAGCCTACTAAACCGGCTCATGACTCGCGAGTCCTAATAACCTAGGCTCTGATACCAACTTGTCACGACCCAAATCCGGTCGTGATGGCGCCCAACAATCAAGCTAGGCCAGCCAGACCAACAATTTCTGATTACATCGAATACCAGTCCCAAATGGACAACCCAAGAAGAATATATGAGTTTAAGAACTCCAATAATAATATAAATGAACAAACTACTGACATTCCCAAAGATCCGGAGTCACAAGTCTAGAGCCTCTAACAAAACCCAACAGGAATAGAGAGTACTGTATAGAAATACTCAAGTCCGAATACAAAATACAAAATAACAACTGGAAAGGAGAGGAGAAGCTAGGTTCTGCGAACGTCAGCAGCTACCTCAGCAACTCGAAATAACTCTGATATAAGCTGGAGTGCTTGTCTAACCCTCATGTATATCTGAATGTGCACACAAAAGTGCGGGGAGTAGGGGTGAGTACTAAGTACTCAGTGAGTAATAAATATATAACAGCAGTTGAAAATAAGAAATCCACAGATTACCACATAATGAAGCTAAACTACGGTTCGAATCTCCTACGAACTAGCATCAACAATACAATACGACTACCACGAGTAATTCAACAAATAAAGATGCAATGCGATGCACATAACCAGCTACGGCGTGTAGCCCGATCCAATTTAACGTCGACGGCGCTCACCGGTGGTGTGTACAACTTCGGAGGGGCTCCTACGGCCCAAGCGCAATACTCACTGCGGCGTGCAGCCCGATCCTCATATCAACCATCTGCGGCGTGCAGCCCGATCCCATACTCGATCCACAATAAGCAAATAAGTCACAAAACAGTTCATTTTCCTTAATTCCAATTTTCAATTCATAATTTATGAAAAATAATTAAACTTTATTAAATTTGCAAAAGCTGGTGACTTAGTATTTCAAAAGTGTGATTTCAATTTCCAGGACTGAGATCAGTGATTTAAGCAATTATAGCTATCACATATATATTGTCCTCTAAGGACACTACAGGTCGGCACAAGGCCCCAAACAAGGCTTACAGCCCACAAATATATCAAATGCGGTGTATTTCCAACACTAACAACATATTATTCACATCCGGGATGGACCAAGTCTCAATCCCTAGTCACAATCAATCCCGCACCTGCCACGGGGTGCGAGCCACGCCCTACTAGCGTCACAATGTGCTAAGCCGGGGTTTCGAACCCTCAGGCTACCATATACACAAACTACTCACCTCTAGCCGGTCGTAGACTCGTCCACGATGCCTTTTCCTTTGAATTTAGCTCCCTCGTGCGTAGAATCTAGTCAAATCACAATAATTATATCAAATACGGGTCAAAGAACCATAACCCATTTCAATTTACATGAAATTCGCATAAATACACTAAGTTGGTAAAATCCGACCCCGGGCCCACTGCTCGGAAAATTCCGAAATTAGTACCAACGCGACCCTCGTCTCGCCACGAGTCCGTGCATATAAAATTTATCGAAATCGGAGTTCAAATGGCCTTCCAAATCCAAAAATCCCGTTTTCAATATTTAGGCCACATTTCTTCAAGATTTCAACCCAATTTCATGAAGATTGATGTTAATTCTACCATAAAATGATGTTTTTGAGTCAATAATCTTACCTCCGACGAATACCCGATGACTTCTCAGTGATTTCCTCGAGTTTTCTTCTCTCTAGGGCTCAAAATTATGTTTTGGGGGTGTAAACCCGTAAGCCTTCTGTTCTGTGATATAAATTCACTGCCAGAACATTTTGTTCTACGCGTTCGCGTGAGCTCCCACACGTTCGCGATGAACAGCTCTCTCTTTCCCTTCGCGAACGCGACCCCTTCCACGCGTTCGCGATGCCCAACTTCCAGCTACCCTTCGCGAACGCGACGCCAACCACACGTTCGCGATGCTCAACTCCCAGCCGCCTAAATTTCTTCTACGCGTTCGCGATACTCCTCCCGCGAACGCGAAGCCTTACCCTCACACTCCTACGCGAACGCAACCACTGGAACGCGAACGCGATGCACACGATCCCTGGCCTACGCGAACGCGGCTCCCCTCCTCGCGAACGCGATGCATGATTAGCTTGACCTTCGCGAACGCGGCCCTTGCCACGCGAACGCGAAGGCTTAAAGGCCTGGGCAGAACGTGCAGTTTTTCTGCAGATTTTTGCCAAGTCCAAATGCCCGGTTGATGGTCCGAAATCATCCCGAGGCCCCCGGGACCCCAACGAAAACCACCAACGTACTCCAAAACATGATACGGACTTGTTCCAATCATAAAAACACCATACTAAACATCAAAATCTCCATTTACTCACGGATTCAAGCCTAAGTTTCTTCAAAACTTTCAAAACTAACATTCAATCCAAAACCCGATCAAACGATGTCCGAATGACCTGAAAATTTGCGGACACATCCAAAATCACATAACGAAGCTACAGAAATTGTCGGAATTCCATTCCGACCCCCGGATCAAAATATCACCTACCATCCGGTTTTCGCCAAAAATCAACCTTCGCCAATTCAAGCCTAAAACTACACCGGACCTCCGAATTCAATTCCGATTGCTCTCCTAAGTCATAAATGATCCCCCGGAACTAGTCGAATCATCAGAATCTGGTTCCGAGCACTCTAACTCAATAGTCAACTCTTGGTTGACTTCTCATATTCAAGCTTTCTTCAAACATGCTATTTGTTTCATTTTCAATCCAAATCACTCCTAACTCACCCGATATATTCTAATACTTATTTAAAAGCATAATATATGTAAATGCAAGGTAACGGGGTGGTGATTCCCGTATCAACGGGTCGGGTCGTTACACAAATAGTTTGTAATTGCCTAAGATCTAGAAACTTTAGCTAGATTAGACTTTCACGTTATTACCAATTCACTATTCTCTCAAATCTAATAAAAATGTCCTATTACTAACATAATTTAAATATGATTAATTATACAGTATTTAAACTAGAATACTATGAATTTTAACAGTCCAAGTCCATATAGTTCAGTTACATACTCAAATTATTCTTAATGAGTACAAATGTATCTAGCTAATTTTATATTGATCAAAAATAAAAAAATAACAGCAAACTAAAAATTAATCGAAAAGCTTCATTTCTTCAATTCGTGATTACAGCTTCAAACAATAGAGATGTACCTAGAAATAGGATGAAGAATCAATGAGAATTTGCTTCAATCAATAGAAAATAGGATCAGCAATGGCAGTCTAAAAGCAAGTCGATACACAGCTTCAATATCAACATAAATGAGCCCAAAAAAATAGCATATAAGACCAGCAAGAACAATAGACCACCAGAAAATTTATATCTCTATGAACAATCAGATAATATAATCTTCAAATGACCCTCAGAATCAATAAAACAGTAGAAATTTTAATTGTTTTGGGTATTTTTGGATTTTGAATTAGAAAACCCTTGAGAACTTAGATCGAAAATGGCAGAGAATTCTTAGGTAGTATTCAGGTTTTTTCAACTCTCCAAAACTTGTTAAGAGAGGCCATATGAGGCCTATTTATAGAGTGTAAGGGAGGAAAATTTAAATTTCAGATTTTATCACATTAGTCCCTCCCTTTATTGCAATTAAACCATTATTCTTTATTAATTGTCACTTCTTCTACCCTTTATTTGTCAGAAATTATATCAAATACCCCTCTAGAACCTTCTAAATCTAGCGTAATTCCCCTTTTCCCTCCACCTCTTATTAAGTCTTACTGAACTGCCCTTTCCTATTACCCATACTGCCCTACTTCTTAAGAATTATTACATTTAAACTATTTTCTATCCCCAAAATAACCCTGATGCTAAACCCCATTTACCCTACGACCCCATTATTTTTACCCCTTATATTTAATCAATATTATGCAATTAACCCACCATTGTGTTTCAGGTTAGAATTCAAGAAACCAACAAACCTAACTTTATCAATTAACACTCAATTATTTCAGTATTATACTAATTACAAACAAATTTAATCAAAACTTCTAATTATCAAACAAAACAAAACAGAATACCGAAATTATAAAAGTCAGGCTCTAGAGCTATAAGAAATTAACCCTAATTAATATCAAAATAAAGATAAAAATATATTTAGGATTATTAAAATCTATTTAATTCCTAAGACTGATTTTATTAAGATTTTATTATTATTCCCTTTAATTTTGACACATTAACAGATTAACCAAACAACAAAGGACAAATGATAGTCAAGAAGAATCAAGATCAAAGATACAGAAAGATAAAAATTAAAGAACATGGGTAAAAAGACACTTAGCTTTCTCCTTTTATTTTCATTATTTTTTCTCGGATTTATTTTCTTCTCTTTTTATTCCTTTCTTTCTTCTTTTCTTCCTTTCTTCCTCTTTTGGTTGAAATAAAAATCTTGAATTTCAGGCAGACCCTTTTTTTGTATTATTTGATTTTTCAAAGATCTTTGAGATTTAAAGACTTCGGAATAAGGTTTAGGAGACTGAGGAACACTTTTGGTATTAGGTTGTTTGCCGGAGTAGGGTTCCAGCGAGGTTCAATCGAGTATTCGAAAGAAAAGAGGTTGATTCGAGACAAACGGAGTATATGGGTGGGAAGAGGGCATAGAGAGGTGTCTGGGTGTTATTGGGGAAAGGTTTGGCATAAATGTTGTTTGCCGGAGTAGGGTTCCGGCAAGGTTTGTTCGAGGATTTGAGGATTTCTAGGATTTTTTTAGGAAAACAAAGAAGAGAGGGTGGAAGACGAGAAGAAGACTGTTTAGGGGTGTATTTTGGGGGTTGAGTGGAAGATGTGGTGTC
Organism: Nicotiana noctiflora; assembly: GCA_032618575.1. Taxonomy (NCBI): domain Eukaryota; kingdom Viridiplantae; phylum Streptophyta; class Magnoliopsida; order Solanales; family Solanaceae; genus Nicotiana; species Nicotiana noctiflora. Next base: position 60,808 of record JASVEL010006930.1, read on the forward strand.
TCTCGTCGGTAGGGTTCCGGCGGGGTTGGTGAGAGATTCAGGAGAGGCTAGGGTTTCATTAGTGAGGGGGACGGAATGAAATTGGGGTATATATATAACTGATATATTTAAAACCTAATGTTCCGCGCAAAGAGGGGCAGCTGTGAGCACGTGATTTTTGCCCTACGTGAGAATTACTCCCAAACAATTCAAAAAAAAAAATAAAAATAAAATAGTATTGTGTTGTGCGTGATTTTTGTGATTTTTGTGTTATTTTTCTTATTATTTGCATTTTTATCCTGTGCATATTTGCTTGTTTAAATAAATAAAATATACAAAAAATATGTTGCATATGTATATAAAATTCAAGTTTACAATTAAGTTTATTTTACATAAATGAAAAGTCATAAAAAATATGTATTTTTGCATTTTTTAAGCATTTAATGTCCAAATCGTGCAATTTTATTTTTATTAATGTTTAATTTTGTGTGATAATTATTATTATGAGTTAATTAGTATTTCAAGATAATTTTTAGTTTTTATAAATTAATCTTAGTATTTTTGGGCTTTATTAATTAAGATGTTGAATAATGGAGAAGAACAAAATAGAAAAAATTTGGATTGGGCCATCTTGCAAATTAAGTTACAAGCCCAATCCTAAGCACTCTTACCCAACCCAAAACCCCTTGGCCCAAAATGAAAATTTCAGATTTTTAGCCAAAAAATAATCATAATCACATAACATAAAGTAGTGGGGACAAGGAAATAAAGGAAGAAAACATGGAGAGGAAAACATGGAGAGGAAAACATGGATTAGTGGGTTTTCTTTAAATTAAAAAATATATTCTTTTTAATAAAAGATCTGAAAATTTTCAAAATTCTTGCCTATAAATAGAAGAGAAGATTAGAGAGAAAAAGGGGAGAGAAAAAAGAGAGGAAAAATAGGAAGAGAAGAAAAAATAAAAAAATTCTCTGCTGTGGTATACACTCGATATACACTCTGGACACAGAAGTATACACAACAAAAAATTCAATTTTTGAGAGTTTCTTTTGAGAATTGAAAAGAGTCCAAAGCTAGAAAGACAAAACAAAGAGAAAATCTGGAATATATTTTTCTTTTCTATTTTTTACTGTTTTTTTTTTCTCCGTATTGCTGGGATATGCTGGATTGAGGTGTTGAAGCTATTGCTGGTTGTTACTGTTGTTGTTGCTGTATTTTCACCGCCATGTTGATTTTCCATCTTCCATTCCTTTCAAAACCAGGTACACATTCTAAAAACCATGTGTTGATGTAAGCTCGAATTGGAAGTTGAAGTTTTGAAATGAAATAGAAAAGCAAGTTGTTGATTAATATTTATTGTTATTTTTCCCTTTTTATTAGTTTTGTCAAATTGTAGTTAGCTCTATAATTTGAAGAATAAATTGGTCATTTAGTCGGCTTGTGAGGGAACACCTTTTGTACTAATATAGAGTAGCCTTTTATGCATGTAATTAATTAGGACTTTTTCTTTTCTTGTAAAGATAAATTAAATAAAAAATGTAGTCACTTTAGGATTATCCTTTTAAATAAAAAATGTTACGAGCCTTGCTAAATAGAAAATAAAATCGCGGGGCCCCTCAATAAGAATGTTCACTTTTTCTTAAAAAATAATCAAATGCGGTAAATGATTTAAAATTGCATTATAGTATTGAACATGTTTTAAAATTAGATATTTAGCCATTACAATAATTTAAGCGACCGTGCTAGAACCACGGGATCCGGGGGTGCCTAACACCTTCCCTCGGTTCAACAGAATTCCTTACTTAGAATTTCTGGTTCGCAGACTTTATTTGGAAAGTCGAAAATTTCCTCGATTTGGGATTTAAATAAATCGGTGACTTGGGACACCATAATTTATTCCAAGTGGCGACTATGAAATAAATAAATAATCTCATTTCGAATATTGTCACTTAAATTGGAAAAACTCCCTTGCGCTCCTACCCCCGGGTAGCGGGGCGCGCCAAAAGGAGGTGTGACAGCTCTGGCGACTCTGCTGGGGAATAAAACCCAGGACTACCGGTTCATGGTTTAAGAATTCGAGCTTTGAATAATTATTTTATTTGGCTTATTTATTATCTGATTTTATTACATGTTTATATTTTATATGCTAAATGTTGCTTTACCGCTTTGATATTTCGTGAACTGTATATAAATTGTGTCGATACCCATTTTTTTTTTCTCTTCTGAGTCTTTTGAAATATAATACCGGGCATTTGCTGGACATAGCCCGTTTTTCTCAAGATAGCCGTGGTGCTTGGCACCGGTGAAGGATTTTGTAGTCACACATGTTTAGGCGGAGAGTTTTGTCAATTAAGCCGGAAAGCCATGCTACCGGTGCACTGACACTCTTCGGCTCGAGTTGTCCGCTCGAGTTAAAGCCAGTCTAGACACTTTTCCAACGGGATGATGACTTAGAATAACAAGACCTTATGCCGGATCCCCGATAGGAACGTTTATTTGCATCATGTGCATATTTGACTTAGGAGGCTCAACACAGGGGTTGGGCCTGTCTAGGACAGTTGTACCTGAAACAAAAAGACCAACTTGTTGCATCTTTCTGTGTGCATTTATTTGTTTCGATCTTACATGCCGACCGGTTTGTTAAAAAGAGGAAGAAGTGGAAAACATCAGGGTATATAGTTAAAATAATTTTATGAAAATGGTTAGTTCTTTGAAATTAAATTCTGAAAAAATGTAAAAAAAAAAAAAAAAAAAAAAAAAAAAATTCCAAACTAAATTTTCTTAATTTTATGAAAATAGTTAGTTCTTTGAAATTAAATTCTGAAAAATGCAAAAAAAAAAAATTTTTTTTTAATTTTGCAAAAATAGTTTGGTTTCTTTGAAAATAAATTTCCAAATAAATTTTTCTAGTTCCTTTGAAAATAATTTGTTTTAGAAATGCTGTTTAAAAATAGTTTGTTTTCTTTTCTTAAAATGATTTAGTACTTTATTTTCGAACTACGCAAGTTTGATTCTCACCAAACATGAGATACGTAGGCAACCCATATCGGGCTCAACTAATACTGATTTTTTTAAGAAAAACAATAATAAAATATTAGAATTAGGATTTTTGTTCTTAGTCGAGAGTTAGGAAATTTTGCAAAAATAGCCAAACGCCTCAAAAGGGGCGCCGGAGGACTAATTTCGCAAAACGGAATATAGACATCACACTGGTATCCTGTTATACAGCCTTCAAATCTTCTTCAAGTGCTGAAAGGCCGTATTAACAAGATTCGTTTTTTTTATATATAATAAAAAAAAAATCTTAAATCCATTTTTTATCTTTTCTAGGATCAGCATGACTTCCTCGCAACGAATCGGCCATAAAAGGGTGAGAGACGAAATGCCACCTATGTTCATACTCTTCGTGTTCCCGAGCAAAGAGGGGCAGCTGTGAGCACATGATTTTTGCACCGGGTAAATAATTCCAAAAATTAAAATAAATATGTTTTTGAGTGCAATTACTTGCTTTGTTTGAAATTAGCTATATTTTGTGTGTTTGAATAAGTAATTAAAAGAAAAATCAAAAAAATATAGGCTAGGAAATTAATAGGCTAGGTAATTAGTTAGATTTTAAGAAAAATGGCAAAAATAGTGTTAAGTAGTAGAAATTAGGAAAAAATAGTAGAAAATTACCAAAAAATGCTAAATAATTAGAACAAGTAGGAAATTAGGTTTTGTAATTTTTCATAAAAGAAAAAGAAAAAAAAAGTATAAAAGAAAATACATAAAAATAGGTTAATATCAGAAAATACAAAAATATATATGCTGTGTAATAAATTTGGGCCAATTGTGGTCCAAACCATTGGCCCAGTCCCTCAACCCAAAGGTCAGGCCGGATCTATTAATGTGAGATTCAATCTCAGCCATCCATCGCTTTAATCCAACGGCCTTAAATAATTGGCCGAGTTATTTAGTTAATTAAAATGGGAGACTTGATCTGAGCCGTCTGTGTGATTTGATCTAACGGTTGATGGCCTTAGCCTCATAAGTGACGATACGGTGTCGTTTAAGTAACGCTCATCCAGAGCCGTTGATCTCCCTTCAACGAACGGTCAAGATTATCTCGGATATTTGGCCTTTATAAGGCCCTTGTCTGAAGCAGCCGCCTCATTTCTTCTCCTAACCCTAGAGACCAGCCGCCCTTGCTCCTCTCATCTCCTTCATCATCTTCGTCCAGCTAACCCTAAATAGCCATGGCGGCCACCACCCTTCACGGTGGTCGCCGGCTCCTCTTACCTTTCCCCTCATCTTCTCCTTCTTCTTCATTCCATAACACACCCAAAAACCCCAGAAAAACACCCCGTTCTTCAAAGTCCCGGTCACCGGAGTTACACCGGTGACCACCAAAGTATGAAGATCCACCTAAAACCAATGCCAATCTCTTCCTCTCCACTTGATCTATCACCCTACCCCACTGGTTCCCCTCGAATCAACCCCAATCGCTTCGAATATCCCAAAAAGGGTCGTCGGAACCCTAACTCCGGCGACCCCAAGTTCAACCCCAATCAAGACATGTTCTTTACCCTCACCCAAACACCCCTCTTCAAGCCGAAATCCAAGAAGGCCTCGTCTTTAGGCCTGAAAGAAAATCAGAGAAGGAAAAAGAAGATAAATCGAAAAGAAAAAGAAGTCTGGAAAAGAATAAAGAAAAAGAAAACAAGAAGAGAGAATAAAGAAGAAAAGAACTCGTGAGAGAAGTGAGAAAAAGAAAAGATTTAGGAAGCTCGGGGGACCGGCCCCGCAAGCTAAGTCCCTTCCCTTTGTTTTTTTTATTGTATTTAGCATGTCTTCTTGTTTTTTTTTTATTTTAGTTTGCATTCGTTGAGTTGTTGCTGTTTGATTATGTTCCCCATAGTTCTGTAGTTCACATTTCTTTGTTGCTTTACTGTGTTGATTGTTGACTCTGCTATACTGATTAGTTGTTTCACATGCTAGCCTAAGACTTTTCTGTTTATTTTCTCATGTTAAGCATTTCCTCTCCCTCTGTGTTTTATTTAATGTCTGTTGCTTGCTCATTATTATGATCATCTCTTCTGTTTTGTTATTTTTTAAGGGTTTGAAATCCTGTGTTAGTCATATTGTCTTTGCTTGCTTTGTTTTCATCAGTGTTTATCTTGTCTTGGATGTCTCAGTATGTCTTTTTCTATCCTGAAAATTCTTAGCCAAGCATGTTAGCTTAGGGTTTGTTCGGGTTAATTCTATGTTTCTTTTCTTTCTGCTTGTCTTCTATTGCTACAATTGGTCTTGTATATCCTCATATGTTAATCTGTCTTTCTTCTAAATCTCAACTAGTTCTTCTTAATATGTTAGTTATAGGATTTTTGTATTTGTTTCATCTCCTTTTCTGAATTAATGATTTGTCCATGATTTGACTTTGGTGGATTATGTTCCCATGATTCTATAGTTTATTTTCATATCTTTGTGCAAGTTGCTCTGATAATTGGTCTTAAAGCTTCTTAGCTGGCTCATCTTTTGAAATCCTGTTATTTGTCATGTTAAGCTCATAGTTCTTTACTCCAAGTGCAAATATCTCATCTTTCTTTGACTTATTGCCTGTTAGTTCCATAGTCATATTGAAAGCATGACTAAGATTCCTTACATGTTTGGCTTTAGTCTCATGCTTTCCCTGTTTCATGGGGTTATCATGATTCTAGGTTTAGAGTTTGAAATAGGATCTTAATTGTCATCTCTGTTAATCTAGGCTGTGTTGACTGTTTATGAAAGCCTGTGCTTATGTGTGTAATTGTGCCATGAATTCTAAAGGTTCTGAAATTGATCAAACTTTCATATGACTTGAATTAGTAATAACTAGGTATGAATTGACATGAATTCACACTGCATCACATACAATCCAATAGAATGAGTTAGTTGACTAGAATTCAACCATATCTACTGTTCTCTCTGAATTTGAGTTGGTTAATGCATGTTTTTTGGATCATATGTGTTTTTGTATGCAATTCATGTTAAGAATGCTTAAGTTTTGCTAGATTTGGCTTCTTATGAATGTTTGATTGATCATCTAGACCTTAGGTGGATTGGTTATAGCTGTTAGCATTAGGTTCCATGAAAGTGGTTAGTTTTTAAATAGGATAAAACACTGAAAATGCATAATTAGGCTATAAGTTTAATAATTGGCCTAAGAATGGTCAACCTTGCAAAGGGTTGACCAATTCTATAAGCCCTAACACACGGCTCACTGTTAAACAGTGGCTGGTTGTGCAAAATGGCTGTGTCTGCAAATGCAGACTGGCCCAGGCTCTCTTTGGAGCCCTGAACAGCAAAGTGGCCAAACCTGTAAAGGTTTTGGGCCTAGCTGTTCAGTATATGGCTTTAATAGCCCAAGCTAAGTCTCAACTTGAGACTGGCTAAATTTTAAATAGGTTTAACATAATAACAAAGCAGGCTATGCCTGCAATTAGCTTTAATTTGAAATAATTTGGTCTTAATTGATTGGAATTAGATTAAAAGTGGCTAAAATTGAAATAATTTCTTAAAAAGAGATCTGGCCAGCCCTTAAATACTAATGCCAGGGCTGGCTATTAGTTAAATAAGTTTAAAACAGGCTGAAATCTAACCTAGGTAGGCTAGTAAATCAACAGTGCCCTTAAGGGCACAATTGGGAATTAAAAAGGTGAAATAGTAAATAGTTAGAACTTAGGAGGGTAATAGGGACACTTATGCTCCTGATTTCTGCAATTTTGCAGAGGTTTAGTGGTATAATGGTCTCCTAAAAATGGGAAATCTGTAAAAATCTTAAACCCCTAAGGTCATACTAGTAAAAGGCCCTAAAAGGAATCTTTTAGAACCTTCCAGCACATGCTGGAAGGGTTTTTCATAACTGAAATAGGGTTTAAGTGTAGAATTGATAATTTTAGGAGGGGGAAGTGGGATTAATCCCATACTTCCTCCCCAAGTATTCAGCCCTAACAAATAGCTATGAGTAATCTAGGAAATACATCTGGGGTTCAAAATCTGAGTAATCTAGGAAATACATCTGGGGTTCGAATCTGAGGAATATAAGAAATACATCTAGGTTCCAACATTAGCAATCTGAAATTCATTAGCTTGAGAGTGAAAATAGCATAAAAACAGTAGGATTTTCTGGGATTTCTCGAGTTAAAATTCGCCTATTGCTTCTGATTTTGGGTTGTTGGCTTGATCAATTATCTGGTTTTCTGCTGGTTTGATTGCTGCTGGGTTTCTATTGCTGTTGTTGTGTTATTTGGCTCATTGCTATCCAAATCCTCTACTGTTGCATTGCTGTTTCAATCCTTGCTGTACTTATTTGCCTGAATCCCCTAGACTCATCGGATTTCCTTCTTAATTCAGTTATATTACCCTTTCATTCGAAGCTGTAATGCTGATTAAGAAATGAAGCTTCAGATTTGAATACATGCTGCTGTGGAGTTGTATTTCAATTTTACTAGTTTAAATTTGTAGTTAATTCATTGTAGTAGTATGCAGTAGATGTAGTAGCTGAAAACAGAAACACTAATAATGTAATAGTATAGTAGTAGTAGTATAATAGTAGTATAGTAATAGTAATAGCACATCACTTAGAAATAATCAGGTAAAAACATTAAAACATAAGTTAACTAATAATGGTTTCAGAACTGGTAATCACTCACCAACAATAGATTCGTAAATCATAATCATGTATTAGGAGATATTCAAATATAGATGAGCTTTAAAATTGGAAACATTAGATCAAATAGTGAACCATTCGCGATAATGTTAAGCACACTGTGGTGAACTGAAGTCTTGGTAAAATCAGTAGTATAACGCGTTAAGGCCTTTGAATCGTTTAATTGTAAGTGTTTGAGCTAATGCAACCGGATACTTAGAATGCTTAAAACTGCTCGATGTAGTTAATTTAACTTCAATGGTTTAAGTCCAAATCTGATTGAGTTTTCTTTTAAAAGATAGATAATTAGATATGGAAGCAACTGGATTAGGATGAACTGGTGATGAAGGGAGATAATGAAATTGGTAGTATAATAAATATCGAGATTAACAATTTAGCTCCTCTTTATACTATAATTAAATCAGTTGAAACGCTTTATGATAATTTAATCTCATGGGTGAGCGGCTGCGTTCCAGAATGCTTCATTAGTTAGTAATTAGATGTTAGCATAAATCTTTAGATACGAGTATATAGTGACAATAATTGGCTGTGCCTTCACTGTTTATTGTTTTTGTGTACAAATTTCCTTTTCAAATAATACAAGTGGCTTGATTCTTTGTTTCAAATGCTGAGTACCTGTTTCCGTTATAAATTTTATGTCATACTCTTGCTATCACATTCTGGTTTGGGCCCTATGTACAGCGTGGGCCCGAACTCTCATTTGAACTTGTCTAGTTCGCCAAATAATATCCATATGATCGTTTGGGCTACAAGACCTGGACGGGACCATCCTGGATCGTGTAAATGACCGAAGACGAAGATCAGGCCCAATAACAAAATGCGATGGGCCTGGAATGTTTAATGTCACAAAAACGAGTAAGGCAAAAACAATATAGCAAATGTAGTTGAAATAGGATTGGACTTAACAAATTAAATTGGGACTAGCCTCGCCCGAATAACACCGGGGCCCCCATTTAGTAATGGTATAACACAAATAGATCCGGGAAAGCTAATAGCAAATTCCATAGCTTTTCCCAAAATATTTAAAAGCCGATAGACATTATTTTAGGGGGGCGGTTTTAATATATCTTCCTATGAACGAGTGTGCACTTGGTGCGACTCAAATCCAAATCTCGGTAAAGCTGAAATACACCAAAAGTCATAGGCGTACTGGTTGCGGTATGACTCGAGGCGTGTTTTCGCGATACCGCAAATTCCTAAAAAATGATATTTAACGTAAAAGCACATTATGTTGTTAAAAACTATAATTGAGTTAAACAAAAGTCAAGAACGACAGTGGAGCGACCGTGCTAGAACCACGGAATCCGGGAGTGCCTAACACCTTCTCCCGGGTTAACAGAGTTCCTTATCCGGACCTCTGCTTCGCAGACATTTTTAAGAGTCAAAATTCCTCGGATTCGGGATTAACCGGTGACTTGGGACACCATTGTCATTCCCAAGTGGCGACTCTGATTAATCTCTAATAAAATCCCGAACCGATTGTCCTTAAATTGGAAAAACTCCTTCCCTTACGTTATTTTATCCGTTTCGGGTAATCGAGCGTCGGGGTATACCCTACAAGTGTGTTTTTACACGCTTTTAAGTAGGTGGGGTAGTAAAAAGGGAGGTGTGACAGCTCTGGCGACTCTGCTGGGGACCCAACCCTGAATTTCGGTTTCAGGGTTTAAGAACTCGAGCTCCTTAGAACTGCCGTTCGCGTTTTTTTGACTTCATTATGTGATTTGAACAACATGCTATGTGCTTTATCGCTTTTGATATTATGTGAACTGTATATATAAAATTGTGCCGAAAACCCTTCTCTCTTCTCCCTCGGGATGTGCTTACTGGTTGAGACTCCCCTTTCCGTTAAAGTCACCTTAAACTAAGAAAACAGAGGCCGGATAAGTTACAAAGCCCGATTGACTCCGCGGGTCACCGGTACGTAGCCCCTCCTCGATTCGAGTTGTCCGCTCGGTACACGGTCTAGCAATCCATGAAAACCGTAAGATTTTGGACATAGGTCTAGGACGATTATTTGCATCATATTCGACTTGGGGACTCAACACAGTGGTTGGGTCCGTCTAGGACAAGTGACCCGGTATTGAAAAGACCGAGCATGTTATGTGTTGCATTTTATTGTCCTCGATCGTTATGCGGACCGGCGAAAATCCCGAGATTGGAAAATTGTTGAAAAAGGAAAAAGAGAGAGAGGAAAATAATGATTTGTAGGAAATAGGTACATGGAAAATTTAAAAATTTGAAAAAAAAATAGGTGGAACATTTTTTGAAATAATTGGTCAAATAATCTGACCGAACTACGCAGGTTTGATTCTCGCCATTAGGTGGGATACGTAGGCAACCCTTAAATGGGTCCAACCACACTTTTAGAAAAAGACCAAAAAGATTTTCTTTTCAAATAATCGAGGTGATTGCTATTTTTGGAAATGGCCGAATGTTCCGAAAGGACGACGGAAGGCTGTTTTTGCAAAAATGGCCACTTCGGAAATCATTTTTTCTTTTCTTTCATTCAAAAAGTGAAAACTTGCATTGAAAAAGATTTTTCCTTTTCTAAATAAAATCACCTTAATAAATGTGCAGGACGAGCACGATGATGAATGAACAATTTTCCCTAAATAAAATCCCTTTGGAGCTGAGATTATGGTGGCAGGACATGGGATCCGATGGTCAAGACTGGGTCAAAAGGTACTTGAAAGGCCTTACGGGGTTACTCGAAATAGTTCCTCGAGGTGATGTGGTTAGAGCGTTGGTCACGTTTTGGGATTCGGCACACAACGTATTTCATTTCCCGGATTTTGAACTTACCCCAACTTTGGAGGAGATTGCCTTTTACATCGGGAAGACCGAGGTTCCGCTGAAAGGAAAATACCCGGTATCTCCGAGGACGGTGACAGTACATCGCTTCCTCGACTCTTTGAAAATTGCCCGGAATGTTCATAATGAAGATCTGGCCAACGGGTTTTGTTCTTTAAGCTTCATCTACAATAGGTTTGGACACGTTGGGGGTTTCAATGATCTTACCAACAAATTATGCTGTAAGTCCAACCGGGCGAAATGGGAAGAACACCGGAGGTTCGCATTTTTGGTGGCATTTCTCGGAATTGTTGTATTCCCGAGGAAAGATGGACATATCAATATAAAAGTCGCCGGAGTAGCTACCATACTGATAGTACAAGAAAACTGTACCTTGGCCCCGATGATTGTCGCAGATATCTATCGTGCTCTGACTGCGTGCAAAGCAGGGGCTAGCTTCTTTCGAGGGGTGCAACTTGATCTTGCAAATTTGGCTAATCGAGCATCTGTGTCACCACCCTTCATTCTCGAGCTATGGTTCGGCCGATCGGATATGTTTGGAAGAGTTCAATACGAGGACAAAAGAAGTAAGGTTGCCAGAGGGAGTCCAAGGTTGGATTGTGTATCTTCGATCACTAACTGACGGTCAAATCGATTGGACGTATGACTGGTTACCTCTCGACGAGGTGATATACATGCCAACGGAGGGATCGCCATTTTTGATCATGGGTTTGAAGAGTATACAACCCTATGCCCCATACAGAGCCCTGCGACAGTTGGGTCGGTGTCAGATTATTCCGAGAGACGGGGATCTCAGTGTGCAAGCCGTGGAGATTGGTCCGGACGGGCAATTCCCGGAAGCAAAAATCCGGCAAATCTGGAACGAGTGCCAAAATTTGAAGATTGATACTTGTGTGCCGAATAGAGCAAAGGGGGAGATATCACCTGGGTACTCCACATGGTACCGACGAGGGGTTGAACACGAACGTCTTTCAAAGAGACCTCACTTGCAAGACTTGATAGAGCAATCCGAGGAAAATCTGAAATGGGCGGCCAAGGAAAAAGAATATAAGGCCAAAATCAGTCTGTTGGAAGATAAACTGAGAAATCTTCATTTCGAAAGTGGCTTGCAAGCAGCATCCGATGAAGTAGAAAAGAAACAACTGAAGAAAGAAAATGATGTGTTGAAGGCTCAAATAGCTCAAATGAAAATTGCATCCGAGACCCCAGTTCGTTCAGCCCGAGATGAAAAGTTAATTGAGATTCTCCGGCGGAAAGTAAATGACTATAGCTTTGATTTGGACGTAGCCGAAAAAGAGTTAGTCAAGGCTCGGAAGCAAATGGACAAAGACGCCGAGGAAAGAGCCAAGTTGGTCCGGCAGCTACAAGGCAAGCATGATGTTGAAATAGCTCAGCTTAGAAAGAAAATGATCTCGGCCACAGTCAAAAGTAACAAGATTATCAAAGATCTTGAAGAAGAAAGAGAGCACTGCTACACGACTATGGCTAGATTAGAATTGAAGCTGCAACAAGTGCAAAAGGACAACCAACACACCTTGGATGCTCGCACTCAACAAATAAGCCGGCTATTGCAAGAAAAAGGGGTCATCAGAGAAAAGATTGTTCGCATCGCCCAATACATCACCCGGAAGACTCAACTTTGTGAAGATATGTCTCGGAGGACTTTTGTATCTGCAGTGAAGTTTTTTGTACAACAAGTCATGGCCGACCTAGATAGGCTTCAAAGGGGTTTAGCATATAGGCCCGCGGCAAGGCCGAACGATGCCTCGCGGGCACTAGGTGCATTAATGTACTCTTAGGTCATGCATCATCTTTTATTTTTCTTTTTAAAACATCACTTTGTAATTAATGTTTTGAATTATCAATGAGAAAACGAGTGTTGTTACCAATTCTTTTGCTTTATGTCATTTCCTTTATATCCGCTAGGCAAATAAATAGGAGCGTGATTATGAAAACGGCAAGGAAAAAGAGAGAAAAGAAAAAGCAAGAAAAAAAAAAGAGAGAAAAAGCAAGAAAAGAGAAAAAGCAAAAAAGAAAAAAAGAAAAGAAAAGAAGAAAAGAAAGAAAGAAAACAAAAGAGCGGAAAAAGAAAAAGATGATTGAAGTGAGCAACGGCCGGGATGATGCATAACGACTCGAGCAAATGTGTTTGTTTTTAGAGTCGTTACATCTTATTCATGCGCTAACAACTAACAAGTGTTGATGTTTGTGAGTCCAGATTTTCTAGGCAACTGGCATTCTGGCTACCCACCCATACAACACCAGGTCCAAAAAGATGACAAAGGCTGTATCCCAGGAGATCGAGGCAACCATTGTAGACCCTGCTCACGAAGAAGAAATTGTGGATGTGGCAGGGATGAAAGAAGATATGTACAAGTTAAGACAACAGATGGCTGAAATGTACCAGGCTTGGTCAAGAGGTCAACCACTACCAACCTATCCTGCCAACCCTGCATATGTCCCTCCAGCCAATCCTAACCCTGAGCCACCAACAATGAACTCGTCCTCCACCTACCCCGACTATCCTCACTACTATGCTTCCACCTCCCAAATGCCACCACCTCCAACCAAGCAAGCACCACCTCCTATACCACAAGTCGCTCCTGTGTATGTGGCACCTCCGCCCGCCGTTATCCACAAATCTTCTAGTGAACCGATATTCCATATCCAGGATCCTCACTACTACCCTCCGGAGCCTACTTTCAGACAACACGAGTCTCACGCTCCGATGATGGAAGCAAGTGCCGGGCAAGAAGAGATGGCTCGGAAAGTGAAGAGTCTTGAGAATGCTTTCCGCAATATGCAAGTGCTGGGAGGGCAAGTAAGTGTAGCCTACAAAGACCTGTGTTTGTTCCCTGAGGTGCAGCTTCCTGCGGGATTTAAGTTGCCAAAGTTCGACATGTACAACGGACACGGGGATCCGGTAGCTCATCTAAGAGGATACTGTAGCAAGATGAGAGGCACGGGAGGTAGAGATGAATTGTTGATGGCGTACTTCAGCCAAAGTTTGAGTGGATCGGCTCTGGAATGGTATACCCGACAGGACCATACAAGATGGTTCGTTTGGGATGACTTAGCGCAAGCTTTCGTTAGTCACTTTCAGTACAATTTGGAGATCATACCCGACAGGTTATCCCTTACCAAGACGGAGAAAAAGCCAGGAGAGAGCTTTAGAGAATACGGTTTTAGATGGAGGGAACAGGCCGCTAGAGTGGATCCACCAATGAAAGAAGGAGAGATGGTGGATTGTTTTCTGCAAGCTTTGGAGCCAACATACTACGGCCATCTAGTGTTGGCAATTGGAAAGAGTTTTAATGAAGTAGTGAAAATGGGGAGTTTTGTAGAAGAAGGTTTGAAGACAAACAAAATTATGAGTTTTTCGGCTATCAAAGCCACCAATCAAGCTATACAGAGTGGAAACGGAGGAGTGATGGGAAAGAAGAAGAAAGAAGAAGTATCAACCATTGAAAGTAGGTCATGGAGTCGCAACTCACAATATAACCCACCCAGACCCTATCGCCAACACCCACCAAGCCCGTCAACTCCATATAATCCATCACCACCATCTTACCCACCAAACCCCTACAACACACCTAGCCCATATAACCCACCACCACCACCATACCCACCAACTGTCCCACATTACCACCACCCGCAAGCCCAAGCTTACCCACCACCACCATCGCCCCACGTGTGGAGAGCTCAAGCTCCACACAATGTGTACCACACCCGGAACACATACCCAACCCCTAAACCTTACCGAAACCAGAATAGACCCAGGCCGGACGCTGATTGGAGAAACAAAGCAAGAAAAACATTCACTCCTCTCGGAGAATCATATACCAGTCTTTACCACAAGTTGAAAGAATTGGGGATGTTGAGACCAGTTGCACCAAAAGTTCCAAACCCACCCCCGAAAAATCTTGATTCTTCTGTCAGATGTGAATATTGTTCAGGAACATTGGGCCACGATACTGAGAAGTGTTGGTAATTAAAGAATGCCATTCAAGATCTTATCGATGAGAGGAGAATTGAAGTGCAGGCTCCCGAGGCCCCAAACATTACCCAGAATCCATTGCCGAATCACCACGAAACAAATATGATAGAACTGGTGCAGGGTGATGGCAATCAAAAACCATCTCAGGCCGTCATGATGATAAAGTCGAGTGACAAGTTAGAGAAAGAAATTGTGAAAGAGGAAGCAATTGTTGAGAAACCAAAGCCAGTAGTGATGGGAGGTTTAAAGGTGGTAGTTCCAGGTGCAAAGACAATCGTGACTGTGAAAGGAGCAAGTGCAGAGCCAGTGATCATAAAACCAGTAGTGCAAATGCCAGTGGTGAATACAAAGACCGTGCCTTGGAACTATAACAAGGTAACAGTAGTTTACAAGGGAAAAGAGATTTCTGGTGAAATTAACGAAACGCATGGACTTACCCGATCTGGAAGGTGTTTTGCTCCAGAGGAACTGAGAAAGATGAAAACGGTAAAAGAAAGTCAACTGAAGAAGCCAGTGTCGGAGGAGGAAGCAGAAGAATTTCTTAAGAAAATGAAGTCACAAGAGTACTCGGTGGTTGAGCAGTTAAGAAAGACCCCGGCCCAAATTTCTTTGTTATCTTTGTTGATACATTCGGAAGAGCACCGGAAGGCTCTTATGAAGATTCTAAATGAGGCTCACGTTCCGGAGAAGATTTCAGTGTGCCACTTGGAGAAGATTACCAGCAAAATCTTCGAGTCTAACAGGATCACCTTCTCTGATAGGGAGCTACCGGTGGAGGGAACTGAACACAATAAAGCATTGTACCTCACAGTAAAGAGTGAAGAGTCAGTCGTGACCAGGGTATTGATTGACAATGGATCGAGCGCGAACATTTGCCCGCTGTCAACTTTAGGGAAGCTGAACATTAGCCCGGACAGAATCCGGAGAAAAAGTATCAATGTGAGAGGGTTTGACGGCGGAGGTAAGAACACGTTGGGAGATATCATTTTGGAAGTGACCATCGGTCCCGTTGATTTTACGATGGAGTTCCAGGTGCTCGATATTGCCGTATCATATAACTTGCTGTTAGGTCGACCCCGGATTCATGCGGCCAAAGCGGTACCATCTTCTCTACACCAGATGGTCAAGTTTGAATGGGAGCAGCAAGAGATTGTTGTACACGGAGAGGAAAATGCTTGTAATGTGGTAGCACCTTTTGACGGTACTGATGGGGATAGGGGTCCTTGGGTCTACCAAGTGACGGATGCTATAGAAGTGAACAAAGTTGCTGAAGGAGAAAAGTTACCAACCCCGATGATGGCACCAACTGCTATAATGGTGGCCAGAGAAATGCTGAGAAACGGATTTGCACCGGGGAGGGGATTAGGTAAAACACTACAGGGAGTCACTCAACCAGTTCAGCTTCCGGGGAATAAAGGTACATTCGGCTTAGGGTTCAAACCCACCTTTGCCGATATCCAAAGAGCCTCTAAAGCCAAGAAAAACTGGACCTTGCCCAAACCCATACCCAAATTATCCGACATCTTTATCAGGCCTGGTACAAAATATCAGACATCTGCTGCAACAGAGTGCATCGAGACTCAACTTGATGAAGAAATGCTGAGTTTTAGGAAGATGTTTTGGGAGGTGAATATGGTTGAAGCAGGGGAAGGCACAAGCAATATGGATGTGCAGTTTGTGGGACCTGGAATCATGTTAAACAATTGGGAAGCTACTCCTTTCCCTATCAGGAAGGAGTCTTGGTAGTTAGCTCAAAATTTTCATCATTGCTTTCCCGAAAGTTGTTATTTTTATAGTTTCCCCATTCCCCTCATGAAAAGAAAATCACCATGTATCCCGAACGTTGTTCATTCGTTTATCAATGAAATGCAGTTTTTCCTTTTTCTTCACTTTTGCCTTATTTTTCTTTATTTTTCCTTTTGTACAGTTTTGCATGTGTTGATTCCAATGCCATGTCATGCGTGAAGGATTCTAGACCCAGCTCCGACAATCACGTTACTATACAAGAAATCGAGGAAGATAGTGAAATAGAATGTGAGGATGAGGAAGCCCTGGAGGAAATAAGTAAGGACATGAAACAATACGAGGAAAAACCCAAGCCGAATCCGAGTGATACAGAATCTGTAAACTTGGGGAGCGAAGATGATGTCCGAGAAACAAAGATTAGTGTGCATTTGGAGGCACCCCTCAGGGATGAATTGATAAGGTTGTTACATGAATTCAAGGACATCTTTGCCTGGTCCTATGATGACATGCC
>JASVEL010006931.1:0-76272 GCA_032618575.1 Nicotiana noctiflora
TAGCAATGTTTTCGCTTCTGCAGATGGGGAACCGCAGAAGCGGAACCGCAGGAGCGGAATTTGTCTCGCAAAAGCGAGAATGGACTTGGCCGGTGTGACGACCCGGCCCGTCGTCATGGGAATTACCTCGCAAGTGCGAGACCTGGACCACAGATGCGAATTTGGTCGAATAAGTGGCGGATCGCAGAAGCGACCATTTGGTCGCAGGTGCGAACTCGCTGGTGCGAGTCTATGTCCGTAGAAGCGGAAATCGTATCAGTTATTAAAAATCAGAAGGTTAAAAATTTCAGAAAGGCTTTAACACGCTAAGGCATCTTCTAAGGGGCTATTAAGGGCGATTATCAGTGGAAATCAAAGGGATTCTTCAGGTAATCATTCATGGACCTAAATTATGTCATTTCCTTGCTAAATTATGGTGTTTATACCTGAAATTGGAGGAATTAGGGGTGTATTAATGGAGGTTTTCACCCTAGGCCTGGATTATGGAAAATTAATTATTTGAATGGGCAAATGGAGTCCGATTTTGGTAAACTTTATATGCATGGACTCGTGTTGAGATAAGGATTCCGAATATGTGACTTTTGTAATTTTTCGAGAAGCGTACCGAAAGTCGGATTTTGGCAACTATGTGAATTTTGGTGTAAATTGAGTTGTTTTGATTGGGTATAACACCATTGGCCTAATTTGATGTGTTTCTACTATATTTGATCAGATTCTACGCGTGTGGAGGCCGATTCTCGTGGCAAGAGCATCACGGACTAGTCGTCGAGCCGAGTCGAGGTGAGTAATGGGTGTGGGTGATGACCAGCGGGTTCGAAACCCCGGTATACCACTTTGTGATGTTGTATTGAGACAAGACACGTACTCTCCTGTGAGTGCGGAGTCGAATGTGATTGGGGACTATGGCTTAGTCTGACCTGATAATACTATGCTGTGTTGTTCCGCTACTATTGAGCCGGTGAACCTCCTACTTGGATGGCTGTGTACATTTTGGGTTGTGAGCCAGTTATTGGGATCCTGCGAGGATCGTTATTATTGTTTCTGTGATATTAACATGCTATTTTACTACCAGTCCTGAGCTATTACTGTCATAATGGTTTTCCAAACTCTGGAATTTCTAATATACTGTTTTCTACTGAACACTGATAAAAGAGTTTTCAAATACTACTTTTGAGCATGTGAGGCTGCATTGCATATTAGGCGACTGGTTGGCTTTGTACAGTCCCAATTATTGTACAATATTGTTAATATTGAGTCGGAACTAATTAAGCGTACAACACCAGGAATTGTGGCGTTGAACTAATACTGACACGTTCAATAGTCATATTCATGCATTGCATTGCATTTAACTACACCTGTTATTCTGATAGCTGATAATACTGGTTTCTGATACTGCTCATATTGGTAATTGATATCGGATATTGTTGTATAGCTTTACTTAGTTTCGAGTCTTTTGTGAGGACTTAAATTCGCTGTCTTACCCGTGCTTATTACCTCTGAGTCTGGAAGTTTTCACTTTACTCCTTTCACCTTGTGTGCAGATCCAGGTATGTCGTAGCATACCTGACCCCGTAGCTGCTCGGAGTTATTTTTTGGATAGTCAAGGTAGCTGCCTCGTCCGCAGGACCTGACTCTCTCTCCAGCTTACCTTTATTCATGTTGTTATCTATTTTCGCACTTGAGCACAATTGTAGACACTATTACACTTTATATACTCTGTAGAGGCTCATGACTTGTGACTCCTGGTCTATTGGGGGGTTTTATTGGCTTGGGATCTGAAATTCCCGTATTTGGATATTCCATTATTATTTTTCCATCTTTGTTTATTCCTAAAGTGGTTAAAAGTCAGCTAGTAGCTCCGTGATCTCTGTTGATTGGTCGGGCTGGCCTAGAAGTGTGTTGGGTGCCATCACGACCAGGTTTGGGGTCGTGACAAGTTGGTATTAGAGCCTAGGTTACTAGGCCTTATGAGTCTTGAGCCGGTTGGTAGAGTCTTGTGGATCGGTACGGGGATGCTTGTACTTATCCTCGGGAGGCTGCGAACCTTTAGGAAACACTTCACATTTCTTGAACTTTGTCGTGCGATCTTGTTGTTCTGAGAACTGAACTTTTGTATTCTATTCTCTCGCAGATGGCGAGAACTCGAGCTTCAGGACGAGGTGGACGACCACCATTGCCACCTGCTAGAGGCCGTGGGAGCGGCCGTGGTAGAGGGAGAGGTAGGGCAGCTGAGGCAGTGCTAGCTGACCCGCCCGTGGTACCTATTCAGGAGCAGCCCCCGGTGGTTGATGCTCCAGCAACCCCAGCTCCGGCCCAGACGGTGTGTATTGCTATTCCTGGTCTTCAGGAGACTCTGGCCCAGATATTATCAGTGTGTTCCGGATTGGCTCAGGTAGTATCAGCTACCGCTACAGCAGCGACATCCCAGACAGGAGGTAGTCAGCAGACCACTGCAGCTCGCACACCTGAGCAGGTGGTACAGGAACTTCAGATGCTGGAGGCGGTCCCCGCTCAGGTGGTTGCTCCAGTTATTCCAGCTGCACCAGCTCCAGAGCATGTGGTTCAGGTTATGCTTGACGACGAGTAGCGTCTTCCAAAAAGATTTGGTAGACTCCAGCCACCCCATTTTAGTGGTACTGAGGGCGAGGATGCCTAGTTTTTCAAACAAAATCTTAGTGTTTGGCTCAGCATGATTAGCGATAATTTTCTTACATTCCTAATCGCCTACACATTGTTCTCTGTGGGATTCGACCCCGACTCATAGTTGGGTTAATTGTATTGCGTACGACTGTGTCTATTACTTTTTAGTAGTAGAATTGGACGTCACCATTTGTCGCCAGTTTGAGTGGTTAGTACAGGGTGACATGTCAGTGACCCAGTATGAGCTGAGATATACCTAGTTGGCTAGGCATGCCATATGGATGATCCCGACCGATCGGGAGAGGATTAGGAGGTTCATTGATGGCCTTAACTATTCCATTCGCATTCTGATGACCATAGAGAGATTAGTATTATCATATTTTCAGTGGGTTGTGGATATGGCACGCTCCATTGAGGTGGATCGTCACCGGGAGCGGGAGCAGCGGGAGGCCAAGAGGCCTCGAGGTTCTGGTAGCTTTAGTAGTGCTCTATTTAGAGGGCAGTTTCAGCAGGGTAGAGGTCGATCATCTAGACCTTCTCAGTCAAGCCGCCCTAAGCTGAACGAAGCTTTTTCTTCTGGTCGTGGCCGCCAGGGATTCCAGCAGGGCCAATCTTCACATAGTGTCCTCCCAACTCAGAGTACAGCACCTACTTCTTCTTCAGCCCAGGGTTCGTCTGTGCCGTGGGATTCCCTTCAGTCCCCTTCTCCAGCACCAGGTAGCTATTTTGAGTGTGGCGAGTTTGGCCATATGAGGAGGCAGTGCCCTCATCTTCGCAGGGATAGGTCTCAGCAGAGGGATCAGCCCTCCTCTTCAGCACCATCTCAGGCTAGTAGAGGTGGAGGTTAGTCTTCTAGAGGTCGCCCCAGAGGTGAGAAACGATCGAGTGGGTTCCAGGAACATTTCTATGCACTCCCTGACAGGCGTGATGCAGTTGCCTCCGATGCGGTGATTACAGGTATCATTTCAGTTTGTCAGAGAGATGCCTCTATTTTATTTGATCTAGGGTCCACATATTCGTACGTGTCTTCTTATTTTGCACATCATTTGGGTGTGACCCGTGGTAGTCTTGATTTACCTGTTCATGTATCCACCCCCGTGGGTGATACGATTATTGTGGATCATGTCTATAGATCCTGTGTTATTTCTATTGGGGGTCTGGAGACCCAGGCGGATCTGTTATTGTTAGGGATGGTGGACTTTGATGTGATATTGGGTATGGACTGGTTGTCTCCGTGCCATGCTATTTTGGACTATCATGCCAGGATAGTTACATTGGCTATTCCTGGTATTCCTTAGATTGAGTGGCGGGGTTCGATAGATTATATTCTTAGCCGTTTTATTTCATTCTTAAAGGCTCAGAGAATGGTTGAAAAAAGGGTATTTGTCATATCTTGCATTTGTGAGAGAGGTGGGAGCTAAGACTCCTAGTATTGATTCTGTACCTGTTGTGAGGGACTTCCCAGATGTATTCCCCTCAGACCTGCCGAGCATGCCGCCGGACAGGGACATTGATTTTGGCATTGACTTGGTGCCGGGCACTCGGCCCATATCCATTCCTCCTTATCGGATGGCACCAGCTGAGTTGAAAGAACTGAAAGAGCAACTTCAGGAGCTTCTGGATAAGGGATTCATTCGCCCTAGTGTGTCCCCGTGGGGTGCACCGGTGTTATTTGTTAAGAAGAAAGATGGTTCCCGCGCATTGATGATTTGTTTGATCAGTTACAGGGTGCGAGAGTGTTTTCTAAGATTGATCTTCGTTCATGCTATCATCAACTGAAGATAAGGGACTTTGATATTATGAAGACTGCATTCGGGACTAGATATGGCCACTATGAGTTCCTTGTGATGTCTTTTGGGCTGACCAACGCCCCAGCAACATTCATGCATCTGATGAACAGCGTGTTCAGACCGTATTTGGATTCATTCGTGATCGTGTTCATTGATGACATTCTAGTCTACTCCCGTAGTCAGGAGGAGCATGCTCAGCATTTGAGTATTGTGTTGCAGAGATTGAGGGAGGAGAAGTTGTACGCTAAATTCTCCAAGTGCGAGATTTGGCTCGAGTCGGTATTTTTTTTGGGTCATATGGTGTCTTGTGATAGTATTCACGTTGATCCGAAGAAGATAGAGGCGGTGCAGAGTTGGCCTAGACCGTCCTCAGCTACAGAGATTAGGATCTTTCTTGGCTTGGCGGGATATTATCGCCGATTTGTTCAGGGATTTTCATCCATTGCTTCTTCTTTAACTAAGTTGACTCGGAAGAGTGCACCATTCGTGTGTTCAGATGAGTGCGAGGAGAGCTTTCAGAAGCTCACGGCAGCTTTGACCACAGCTCCAGTATTAGTGTTGCCATCAGCTTCAGGTTCATATACCGTATATTAGGATGCCTCGAGAGTGGGGATAGGTTGTGTGTTGATGCAGGAGGGTAGAGTGATTGCTTATGCTTCTCGGTAGTTGAAGCCTCATGAAAAGAACTACCTTGTTCATGATTTGGAGTTAGCTGCCATAGTTTATGCCTTGAAGATTTGGAGGCACTATTTGTATAGCGTGTCCTATGAGGTGTATACCGATCATCGTAGTCTCAAGCATTTGTTCAAACAGAGGGATCTTAATTTGAGACAGCGGAGATGGCTTGAGTTGCTCAAGGATTATGACATTACTATTCTATATCATCCCGGGAAGGCCAATGTGGTGGCCGATGCTTTGAGCCGGAAGGCGGTCAGTATGGGCAGCTTGGCATATATTCCAGCTGAGGAGAGATCATTTGCTTATGATGTTCAGGCGCTAGCTAATCGGCTAGTGAAGTTAGACATTTCAGAGCCCAGCAGGGTGTTGGCTTGTGTTGTATCTCGGTCTTCTTTATATGATCGTATTCGTGAGTGCCAGTATGATGATCCACACTTGGTTGTCCTTAAGGACGGAGTTCAGCATGATGATGCTAGAGATGTCACTATTGATAGTGATGGTGTATTGAGGATGCAGGGCCGGATATGTGTGCCCAATGTTGATGGCCTTCGTGAGTTGATAATTGGAGGAGGCCCACAGCTCGCGGTATTCCATTCATCCGGGTGCCGCAAAGATGTATCATGATTTGAGGTAGCACTATTAGTGGAGAAGGATGAATAAGTATATATTAGGGTTTATAGCTTGGTGTCTCAACTATCAGTAGTTAAAGTACGAGCATTAGAGGCCGGGCAGTGTACTTCAACGGATGATTATTCTCGAGTGGAAATGGGAGAGGATTACTATGGATTTTTTAGTGGTCTCTTTTAGACTTTGAAGAAGTTTGATTCAATTTTGGTGATTGTGGATCGGCTAACCATGCCCGTACACTTCATTCCGATATGTACTACCTATTCTTCGGAGCGGCTAGCAGGGCTCTTTATCCGGGAGATTGTTTGATTGCATGGGCTTCCAGTGTCTATTATCTCAAATAGAGGTACTCAGTTAACTTCTCGGTTCTAGAGGACATTTCAGTGAGAGTTGGGTACGTAGGTAGAGTTGAGCACAACATTTCATCCTTAGACGGATGGGCAGTCCGAGCGAACTATTCAGATATTGGAGGATATGTTGAGATCTTGTGTTATTGACTTTGGTTGTTCGTGGGTTGATTACTTGCCTCTCGCAGAGTTTTCCTATAACAACAGCTACCAATCCAGTATTCAAATGGCGTCGTATGAGGCTTTATATGGGAGACAGTGTAGATCTCCAGTTGGTTGGTTTGAGCCTGGTGAGGCAAAGTTATTGGGGACAAAGTTAGTCCAGGATGCTTTGGATAGGGTGAATGTTATTCAGGAGAGACTTCGCACAGCTCAGTCGCGCTAGAAGAGTTATGCGGACCGGAAGGTTTGAGATATGTCTTATTCTGTGGGTGAGAAAGTCTTACTGAAGGTTTCGCCGATGAAAGGCGTCATGAGATATGGGAAGAAAGGAAAGCTCAGTCTGAGGCTCATTGGCCCTTTTGAGATCCTCAGAAGGATTGGAGAGGCGGCGTATATGCTTGCTTTGCCACCCAGTCTATCAGGAGTTCATCCAGTGTTTCACGTATCTATGCTCCGGAATTATGTTGGCGACCTATCGCATGTGTTGGACTTTAGCACTATTCAACTTGATGATGACTTGACCTATGATGTGGAGCCTATAGCTATATTGGGTCGTCAGGTGAGAAGATTGAGGTCCAAGGACATTGCATCAGTTAAGGTTCAGTGGAGAGGTCGACCCGTGGAGGAGGCCACTTGGGAGATCGAGCGGGAGATGCGGAGCAGATATCCTCACTTGTTTGAGTCTTCAGGTATGTTTCTTGACCCGCTCGAGGATGAGCATTTGCTTAAGTGGGGGAGAATGTGACGACCCGGCCCGTCGTCACTGGAATTACCACCCTGTTACCTTGCTTTTATTATGTTTTATGCTTTTATATCTGTTTTAGAGTTTATCGGGTGAGTTAGGAGTGATTCTGGTTGAAAATGAGGCAAAAATCCTTTTGAAATGAAGCTTGTTTATGAAAAGTCAACCTGGAGTTGACCATGTAGTTAGAGGGCTCGGAATCGAATTCTGATGATTTGGTTAGTTCCGGGAGGTGAATTATGACTTAGGGGAGCAATCAGAATTGAATTTGGAGGCCCGGTGTAGAAATAGGCTTGAATTGGCTAAGGTTGAATTTTGGCGAAATCCTAACGGTAGGTGAGATTTTGATACTAGGGTCGGAATGGAATTCCGACAGTTGCAGTAGCTCCGTTAGGTAATTTCGGATGTGCTTGCAAAATTACAGGTCATTCGGACGTCGTTTGGGAATCCTAGGCTTGAATCGGCCTTAATTTGATGATTCCTGTGTTTGAGGGTGTGTTTTTATGATTGGAACAAGTTCGTATGGTGATTTAGAGTAGAATTGTATTTTTGGTTGAGGTCCCAGGGGCCTCGGGATGAGTTCGGGAGGTTAAACGGAAGGATTTTGTGTTATGGGAGCCGGTGTCATAAATTGCAGCAGTGTTTCCGCTTCTGCGGATGGGGAACCATAGAAGCGGAACCGTAGGAGCGGATTTTGCCTCGCAGAAGCGAGAAGTGACCTGGCCGGGTAGTTCCGCAGAAGCGGATGGATCAGCGCAGGAGCGGGCTTGCTTATGCGAACCAGAGGCCGCAGAAGGAGCGGTTAAGTGCTGAACCGCAGAAGCGACGATTTTGTCGCAGGAGCGGACTCGCTGGTGCGAGTCTATGTCCGCAGAAGTGGAAATCGTATCAGTAATTAGAAATCAGAAGGTTAAAATTTCAGAAAGGTTTTAACACGCTAAGGCATCTTCTAAGAGGCGATTAAGGGCGATTTTCAGAGGAAATCAAAGGGAATTCTTCAGGTATCATTCATGGACCTAAATTATGTCATTTCCTTGCTAAATTATGGTGTTTATACCTGAAATTGGAGGAATTAGGGTTGTATTAATGGAGGTTTTCACCCTAGGCCTGGGTTATGGAAAATCAATGATTTGAATGGGCAAATGGAGTCCGATTTTGGTAAATTTTATATGCAGGGACTCATGTTGAGATAAGGATTCCGAATATGTGACTTTCGTAATTTTTCGAGAAGCGTACCGAAAGTCGGGTTTTGGCAACTTTGTGGTTTTTGGTGTAATTCGAGTTGTTTCGATTGGGTAATGTCCCTTTAGACTATTTTGATGCATTTCTATTGATTTTGATCAGATTCTACACTCGTGGAGGCCGATTCTCGTGGCAAGGGCATCGCGGACTAGTCTTCGAGCCGAGTCGAGGTGAGTAATGTGTGTGGGTGATGACCAACGAGTTTCGAAACCCCGGTATATCACTATGTGACGCTGTATTGAGGTGAGACACGTACTCTCCTGTGAGTGCAGGGTCGAATGTGATTGGGGACTATGGCTTAGTCCGACCTATTACTACTATACTGTGTTTTTCAGCTACTATTGACCCGGTGAACCTCCTACTTGGATGGTTGCGTACATTTTAGGGCTGTGAGCCAGTTATTGGGATCCTGCGAGGATCGTTATTATTGTTTCTGTGATATTGACATGCTATTTTTCTACCAGTCCTGAGCTATTTCTGTCATTATAGTTTTCCAAACTCTGGAACTTCTGATATACTGTTTTCTACTGAAAAATGATAAAAAGTGTTTTCAAATACTACTTTTGAGCCTGTGAGGCTGCATTGCATTATAGCTGACTGGTAGTGGGTCGGGCTGTGCGCCGCAGCGTATCATGATATTATGCTTGGACTGTAGGAGCCCCTTCGGAGTCTGAACTCTCACAATGAGCACGGGTACCCAAATGGATCGGGCTACGCATTGTAGCGGTCATATTCATGCATTGCATTGCATTTAGCTACACCTGTTTGCTGTTATTTTGTATAGCTGTTATGCTGTTAGCTGGTACTGCTGGTAAAGATACTATTGATGTTGATACTGTTGCGGGGTATTTGTTTATAGCTTTACTTAGTGCTATGTTGGGTATTCTTACCTTCGTTATCTTACCCCTGCTTATTACCACTAGTCTCGAAGTACTCACTTTACTCCCTGCACCTTGTGTGCACATCCAGGTGCGTCGCAGCAGACCTGACCCCGTAGCTGCTCGGAGTTATTTTTCTAGATAGTCAAGGTAGTTGCCGTGTCCGCAGGACCTGACTCTCTCTCCAGCTTACCTTTATTCATGTTGTTATCTATTTCCGCACTTGAGCACAATTGTAGACACTATTACACTTTATATACTCTGTAGAGGCTCATGACTTGTGGCTCCTAGTCTATTGGGAGGTTTTATTGGCTTGGGATATGTAATCCCCGTATTTGGATATTCCATTATTATTGTTCTATCTTTGTTTATGCCTAAAGCGGTTAAAAGTGAGCTAATAGCTCTGTGATTTTGTTTGATGTTATATGAGGCCTCGAGCAAGTTCGTAATGTATTTTGGGACTGGTTGGTATGATTGGTTGGAGTCTTGGGGGCCTCGGGTGGATTCTGGCGGTTAACGTATGGAAAATGGAATTTTTGAAAGGCTGAAGTTGCTAGTTGTTGGTGTATTTTCGCTTCTGCGGTGGGCTAACCACAGAAGCGGAAAGGGAGACGCAAAAGCGGATTTGGGCTAAGAAGAGAAGGGACCGCAAATGCGGTCATGTTTCTGCAGATGCGGGATAGCACCTGCGGTAGAGTGGTCGCAGATGCGGAATGAGAGGGCAGCTGGAGCGGACTAAGGCCCCGTAAAATTTTTGTGCATAAAACCTAGTAGATGTGGTGTCATGGTCCGAATGATGTGTTAGGAATGCGTAGAATTCTTCGCGGCGAGCTTGCGAGCCGCGGTTCGAACCCTTGGTAGTGATTTAAGTTTCAAAAATGTAGAGAAATAATTTTTCCGAAAAAGTGTCAAATATGCGGTCAAGAATGCGACCGCAGAATCAATATGCGGTCCGCATAGTGACCGCAGATCGTTCCAGAGAGTTGCCCAAAATTGTGTCCAATGTGCGGTCGATATGCGATCGCATGTCAATCTGCGGTGCACTTTTGCGACCGCATAATCGACATGCGGTCCGCATAGTGACCGCAAATCGTTCCAGAGCCTGCGTAATTTTTGAGCCATTCTGCGGTCACTTTGCGGACCGCATGTGTGTTCTGCGGTCGCATAGTGACCGCATAATTGACCCCGGCCGAGTTTTTGTAACATTTTGACCCGATCTCTTCTTTAATATAACACACCTCTTCTTCATTTTTATCATATCATCTCACCAAAAATTTAGAGAGAGAAGAGAGGGTTTTTAGAGAGAAAAGTTCTTCATCTTCAAAGATTGTTCCAACTACTTAATTCCAAGGGATTCTAGGGCAAGGATTCAACTTCCCCAATATTTTCAAGGTAAAAACCCTAACTATTTTCTTTGATTTTCAGTTTTAATTGGGTAAAGAGAGGTTTGCATATAATAGCTTTTGAAAATAGAATTTTTACACTCATGCATGATTATTGAACTTGATTTCTAGTAAAAAGAAGTGGGTAGAAGTAAGAGTCTTCAAGAACAAGGTTGGCAAGAATAGGATATCTTGGGTAAGCATAAAGTAGAAAGTTAACGGAAGAAAAATCATCACCAGGTATGTATGGCTAATTTTGATTCTTGTGAAATCGCCTTATGTGTAAAATTGTTTGGCATGTGTTGATTTGAGAAATTGTATGTGATTAATTGATGTTGTTGTTGGATATTCAAAGTTGTTGTTGAACTATGAGTGTTGTGGTAAGAAATATGAACCGAAAGGTAAATGAGAGTTGAATTGGGTAAAGAATTTGTGAATAATGATTATGATGGCCTATATGGCACCTTGTGGAAAAGAAATCGAAACACTTGAGAATTGGTTTATTGTGGAAAGAGATGAAACACTTGAATTATGGAAAATTGTTGAATATACATGTGTGAATATTATTGAATGTGGAAACATTGTAACTTGGTTGTGATATTGGCTTGAGAAGTAATTGAGAACATGAAACAATGTGCAAGTTGCTTATTTGAACTTGTTGAAATTGTGTGTAGTACCTTATCTGCTGTTTGAAATTGTTGTGTTTTCAACTGTAAGGCGGGGTCGTGTCGCGCGCCGCGACGTGGTGAAATAAGGTTTGGGTTGGGGTGATAAGGGTGGCCGAGGTAATAAGGGTGGTCAGGGGCGATAAGGATGGAAAGCGATCGAAATCGCTATTGAAAATTGATACATAAATCAATAATGTGAAATTGTGAAAGGAGACAGCAGGAGAGTTTGCAACCTGTGGGGCACTGATTGCCCCTTTGTTTGACTACTTGTGTTTTACGTGATTGATTGGTTATTGTTAAATTGGTTGATCGTGGAAAGTGCTTTGTGTGAGAATTATTTGAAATGAGGAAAATGTGGGAACATGGTTGGCTGGCTTAATTGATTTTTGATGTAATTTAATGGCTTGAGTTTACTTGGGACAAAGTTTGTCCATACATACCAGTACAATTTAAGTGTACTGACGTCCCTTTTGCCGGGGGCGCTACATTCGTGTCATGATTGTAGGTGGATCAGTAGCAGGCACTTCAGCTCGTCGGCAGTAGTATTCTTCTCCTTCCCCTGCCCGTCTTGGTGAGCCCCTTTCTTCCTCGGGGCCTTGTGTGGTTCTTGCCACTTCGGTTTGGATTTCATTTTGGTTTTGAAAGGTATAGCCGGAGCCTTGTTACCGGCAAGTATTGTATTTCCCTTTTGTATCCTAGAGGCTCCGTAGACATGTAAACTGTGGGACTCCAGTCTTATATATATATAAGGTGTTATGTCGGGCGTTGTAAAAGTTGAAATCTTGTTAATGAATCACTCGTATCATTTTATTTGTTTAATGTGAAATCAATTATGATTAGTAATATATGTGGTTAATGAGAAACAGTCATCACAGGGGTAACGCGTGGGAATGAAAGGCACCCAGGTCCGCTTGACTGGGGCAACCCGGTCAGGCGCCGGTCATGTCCCTCGATTTGGGGCGTGACAAACTTGGTATCAGAGCTTAAGGTTTTAAAGTGTCCTAGGATGTCTTGGAGCCGTGTCTAGTAGTGCCCTTCTTATAGGTGTGTTGTCGACCACATCATATAAGTAGGGGGCTACACGGACATTTAGGAATCTACCTACTTCTTTGTTAATCTATATCGTGCGGTAAAGTGCAATGTGGAGATATCCGTGTCTAATTCGTGCCTTGTTCCCAAATTTTCAGAATATGGCACCTAAGAAGAAGGCTAGACTCGGCCTTAGGGCCAATGCCGGCCCAAGTGCAGCTGTTAATCATGTACCCGATGCCGTGGGAGAGAATGACCCACCGGTCCCGAATTTGCCTGGCCCATCTGTTCAAAACCCAAGTGTCCCTATTCCAGCCGCGGCAGAGGATGCCACCATTCCTCCCGCCGGTGTTCCTGACTCAGATACAGTTCCCGCTTCGGGCTCCGGTATCTCTAATGAAGAACTTAGGGGAGCCATCCATATGTTAACACGGTTAGTGGCTGCCCGGCCCGGAGATCCCATGATGTCCCCGCATCCTCCAGGCGGACGGGGAGATTCCTTTGGCTCCAGGAGTCCACCGGTTCTTGCGATTGGCCCCTCCGGAATTTTCAGGTACGATCCAGAGGCTGACCCACGGGAATTCCTTGATGAGATATACAAGACCCTCGAGTGATGAAGGCTATAGATATAGAGGGGTAGAGTTGGCCTCTTACAGCCGAAGGGAGCGGCACGTTCATGGTTCGAAATGTGGGAGGATTCCCGTGAGGAAGGAAGCCCTCC
This sequence comes from Nicotiana noctiflora, assembly GCA_032618575.1. Classification (NCBI taxonomy): domain Eukaryota; kingdom Viridiplantae; phylum Streptophyta; class Magnoliopsida; order Solanales; family Solanaceae; genus Nicotiana; species Nicotiana noctiflora. The sequence goes on from JASVEL010006931.1 coordinate 12,907, forward strand.
GGCCGGATGGGATGAGTTCGTGGATGCATTTATGGACCACTTCTTACCTGCGGAGGCAATGGCGGCCCGTGCCACCGAGTTCGAGGTCCTCAAACAGGGCGATATGAGTGTTTGGGAGTATCACATGGAGTTCGTAAGGTTGTCCAAGTACGCTCCTCATTTAGTATCGACCATGGATGCCCGGGTTCGACGGTTTGTTCGGGGCCTTAGCCCTTTGGTAGTGAATGAGGCCGCCACAGCAGCTTTGCACTCAGACATGAACTATGGGAGGATTGTGGGATTTGCTCAGGCCACAGAGGCCAGGAAATTGAAGATTCGTGCAGAAAGAGAAAGTAGCAACAGGGCCCGGTCAATGGGTCGTTCAGGGGAGATCACTTCCAGGGAAGGGGTCATCAGGGCCATCCCAGTCATATGCTCGGTCCTCCGCGAGTGCACCGCCATCCGTGCACAGTCATCAGCAGGGCAGTTACTCGAGACCTGGTTCAGACAGCAGGAGGTCTCGTCAGTCTGGTCATCCTGGGGTGAGATCCCAGCAGCAGGGGAGACCTACATGCCCCAAGTGTGGGAGATTTCATACAGAAACTTGCTACCTTGACCTTCCGGTGTGCTTCGGGTGCGGGGTGAGAGGTCACATTCAGCGGGACTGCCGTGCACCCCGTCAGGGTATAGGTAGGGGATCTGCTCAGTCATCCGGTTCTTCAGCTGCTACATCATCAGCGCGTACTCCAGCAGCAGCAGGGCGTGGTGCAGCTAGGGGTGGAGCTCGGGGTAGGGGTGGACCTAGCCGATTCTATGCATTGAGTGGCCGCCAAAATGCCGAGGCTTCTCCAGATGTTGTTACAGGTATCATGTCTGTTCAGACTATTGATTGCTATGCCCTTATTGATCCAGGGTCCTCCTTGTCTTATGTTACTCCATTTATTGCTTCAAGTTTTGGGATAGAACCCGAACAGCTTCATGAGCCGTTCTCTGTGTCGACACCTATTGGTGATTCTATTACAACCTCACGAGTCTATAGGAATTGTGTTGTTACGGTGGGTGGTCGTGATACCACAGCCGATCTTATTGAGCTTGGGATGGTAGATTTTGATGTAATTATGGGGATGGATTGGCTCTATTCGTGCTTTGCCAAACTTGACCGTCGAACGAGAGTTATGAGGCTCGAGTTCCCTAACGAGCCAGTCATTGAATGGAGAGGAAATGGTGTAGTGCCAAGGGGTAGGTTTATTTCCTACCTTAAGGCTTCGAAGATGATTAAGAAGGGGTATATCTATCACCTGGTTCGGGTAACGGACACCACCTCAGATGTGCCTATCCTCGAGTCCGTGCCAATTGTGAATGAATTTCCTGAAGTGTTTCCAGATGAGCTTCCAGGCATCCCGCCGGATAGGGAGATTGATTTCGGAATTGATGTATTGCCGGATACTCAGCCAATATCCATTCCACCTTACAGAATGGCGCCAGCAGAGTTAAGGGAGTTAAAGGAGCAGTTGAGGGATTTATTAGAGAAAGGATTCATACGACCGAGTGTGTCGCCATGGGGTGCTCCGGTTCTCTTTGTCAGAAAGAAGGATGGGTCACTTCGAATGTGTATTGATTATCGCCAACTTAACAAAGTCACCATTAAGAATAAATATCCATTGCCTCGAGTGGATGATCTGTTTGACCAATTGCAGGGAGCGAGGTTCTTCTCAAAGATTGATTTACGGTCTGGGTACCACCAGTTGAAAATCAGGGAGCAGGATATTCCTAAAACCGCCTTCAGAACTCGTTATGGTCACTTCGAGTTTTTGGTCATGTCTTTTGGGCTAACCAATGCCCCAGCAACTTTCATGGACCTTATGAATCGGGTTTTCAAGCCATTCCTAGATTCCTTTGTGATTGTATTCATTGACGATATTCTCATATACTCTCGGAGCAGGGAAGATCATGCCGTTCACCTCGGGGCAGCATTGCAGACCCTTCTTCAGCATCAATTGTATGCCAAGTTCTCAAAATGTGAGTTTTGGTTGGAGTCCGTAGCTTTTCTAGGGCATGTTATTTCCGGTGAGGGAATTATGGTGGATCCTCAGAAGATTGCGGCAGTGAAAGATTGGCCTAGACCCACGACCCCGACAGAGATTCGCAGCTTTTTGGGTCTGGCACGGTACTATCGGAGGTTTGTAGAGGGATTCTCAACCCTCGCCTCCCCATTGACTAAATTGACGCAGAAAGCAGTTAAGTTCCAGTGGTCCGAAGCATGTGAGAAAAGTTTCCAAGAATTGAAGTCAAGATTGACCTCGGCACCGGTATTGGCCTTGCCAGAAGGCACAGAGGGATTTGTAGTCTATTGTGATGCCTCCAGAGTCGGTTTGGGATGTGTATTGATGCAGCACGGAAAGGTTATAGCTTATGCTTCCAAGCAACTCAAGAACCATGAGAAAAATTATCCGACGCATGATTTGGAGCTTGCGGCTATTGTGTTTGCTTTGAAAATATGGCGGCACTATCTTTATGGGGTTCATGTAGATGTGTTTTCGGACCATAAGAGCCTCCAGTATTTGTTCAAGCAGAAAGAGCTGAATATGAGACAGCGGCGGTGGTTAGAATTACTCAAGGACTATGATATGGACATATTGTACCATCCAGGGAAGGCAAATGTGGTAGCCGACGCTCTTAGTCGGAAATCCATGGGTAGTTTGGCTCATTTGGGTGTGGATCAGAGACCCCTGGCTCGAGAGGTCTACCAATTAGCCAGCTTGGGGGTTCGTATTTCGGCGTCAGACGAGGGGGATATCTTGGTGCATAATGGAGCAGAATCATCATTGGTCGCGGAAATCAAGGAAAAACAATTCACGGATCCAGCATTGGTTCGGGTGAAAGAAGCAGTCCTGAATGACAAGACCTCAGCATTTGTACTCAGTAGCGAAGATGGTGTATTGCGGTGTCAAGATAGGCTATGTGTTCCGGATGTAGACGAGCTTCGGGAAAGAGTGATGGCAGAGGCTCATACTTCCAGGTATTCTGTGCACCCCGGTTCAACGAAAATGTATCACGATCTCAAGGAGATTTATTGGTGGAACGGTATGAAAAGGGATGTGGCAGGCTTTGTAGCTAAATGTCCGAACTGTCGACAAGTGAAGGCCGAGCATCAACGGCCTGGTGGATTAACTCAGCTTATAGAAATACCAAGGTGGAAATGGGAGATGATCAATATGGATTTCGTGGTGGGGTTACCTCGCACTCGGCGTAAGTTTGACTCAATATGGGTGATAGTAGATCGACTCACCAAATCAGCTCACTTCCTGCCTGTCAAGTCCACTGATACTGCGGAGCAATATGCAAGATTGTACATCAAAGAGATAGTAAGGCTTCATGGAACTCCACTTTCTATCATCTCAGATCGCGGGGCTCAGTTCACAGCTAACTTTTGGAAGAAGTTTCAGCAAGGTTTGGGAACTCAGGTGAATCTCAGCACAGCTTTCCATCCGCAGACCGATGGACAGGCCGAGCGGACCATTCAGACGCTTGAAGATATGTTGCGGGCTTGTGTCTTAGATTTTAAAGGTAATTGGGATGAACACTTGCCACTGATAGAATTTGCTTACAATAACGGCTATCATGCTAGCATTCAAATGGCCCCGTTTGAGGCATTGTACGGGAGAAGATGTAGATCGCCAATCGGGTGGTTTGAGGTAGGTGAAGCGGAATTGCTAGGGCCGGATATGGTGTACGAAGCTATGGAAAAGGTCAAGGTTATTCAGGAGAGAATGAAAACAGCACAGAGTCGTCAAAAGTCCTATGCAGACGTTCGTCGAAGGGATTTGGAGTTTCAAGTCGATGATTGGGTGTTCTTGAGGGTATCTCCTATGAAAGGAGTCATGCGATTCGGAAAGAAAGGGAAATTGAGTCCTAGGTATGTCGGGCCATATCGGATCGTTCAAAGGATTGGTCAAGTTGCTTATAGGCTAGAGTTGCCTCCCGAGATGTCATCAGTGCACCCGGTATTCCACGTGTCCATGTTGAAGAAAGTGATTGGAGATCCATCCACCATCATGCCAGTCGAAGCTATAGAGGTTAATGAAGATTTGTCATATGAAGAAGTTCCGGTTGCCATTCTTGATAGGCAAGTCCGTAAGTTGAGAAATAAGGAAGTTGCCTCTGTTAAAGTATTGTGGCGAAGTCAACAAGTTGAGGAGGCCACATGGGAAGGAGAAAAAGAGATGAAAGAAAAGTACCCCCATTTGTTTGATCAAGCCTAGAAGAAATTAGGTGACCCTTCTATTCCTAATAACGCTGTCATCTTGCCTAAGTTGTTTCCCTCTTAGTATTAGTAAGTCTCCTTTATTTGTAATGAGTTAGATGTGTTGTTACCTTGGGTCACTTGAACCGTTCTTGATAAATGAAAGCCTTATAAAGATTTACGTGTTTAATAAACAACTAATAGTAAGTGTAGATTGGTAATGATTTGTTAAGCGTACATGGTGTGTTAAAATGGTTAAATAAGGTAAGAATTCATTGAAGTGACTAGTTTATGTGCATTCGTTGAGGTAAGAAGGTGTATACCAGTTGTGAATAGTGTTATTGTTGTATATTGTTGTTTGGTGATGTGTTTCGGGGGCCCTCTGACAGGTGGATATGTCCATAATACAAAGGAAACTCTGGCGAAATTTTTCTAAAATATAAGAGTTAGTCAAAATTTTGAGGGTTGCATATCATGTCTTTCAAAACCAACTCATTTATTTCAAAATCCTCATTCGAGGACGAATGATCTTAAGGGGGGAGGATGTAAGGCCCCGTGAAATTTTTGTGCATAAAACCTAGTAGATGTGGTGTCATGGTCCGAATGATGTGTTAGGAATGCGTAGAATTCTTCGCGGCGAGCTTGCGAGCCGCGGTTCGGACCCTTGGTAGTGATTTAAGTTTCAAAATGTAGAATAAAATTTTTTTCCAGAAAAATGTCAATCTGCGGTGCACTTTTGCGACCGCAGAATCAATATGCGGTCCGCATAGTGACCGCAGATCGTTCCAGAGAGTTGCCCAAAATTGTGTCCAATGTGCGGTCGATATGCGATCGCATGTCAATCTGCGGTGCACTTTTGCGACCGCATAATCGACATGCGGTCCGCATAGTGACCGCAAATCGTTCCAGAGCCTGCGTAATTTTTGAGCCATTCTGCGGCCACTATGCGGACCGCATGTTGATTCTGCGGTCGCATAGTGACCGCATATTTGACCCCGGCCCAGTTTTTGTAACATTTTGACCCGATCTCTTCTTTAATATAACACACCTCTTCTTCATTTTTATCATATCATCTCACCAAAAATTAAAGAGAGAAGAGAGGGTTTTTAGAGAGAAAAGTTCTTCATCTTCAAAGATTGTTCCAACTACTTAATTCCAAGGGATTCTAGGGCAAGGATTCAACTTCCCCAATATTTTCAAGGTAAAAACCCTAACTATTTTCTTTGATTTTCAGTTTTAATTGGGTAAAGAGAGGTTTGCATATAATAGCTTTTGAAAATAGAATTTTTACACTCATGCATGATTATTGAACTTGATTTCTAGTAAAAAGAAGTGGGTAGAAGTAAGAGTCTTCAAGAACAAGGTTGGCAAGAATAGGATATCTTGGGTAAGCATAAAGTAGAAAGTTAACGGAAGAAAAATCATCACCAGGTATGTATGGCTAATTTTGATTCTTGTGAAATCGCCTTATGTGTAAAATTGTTTGGCATGTGTTGATTTGAGAAATTGTATGTGATTAATTGATGTTGTTGTTGGATATTCAAAGTTGTTGTTGAACTATGAGTGTTGTGGTAAGAAATATGAACCGAAAGGTAAATGAGAGTTGAATTGGGTAAAGAATTTGTGAATAATGATTATGATGGCCTATATGGCACCTTGTGGAAAAGAAATCGAAACACTTGAGAATTGGTTTATTGTGGAAAGAGATGAAACACTTGAATTATGGAAAATTGTTGAATATACATGTGTGAATATTATTGAATGTGGAAACATTGTAACTTGGTTGTGATATTGGCTTGAGAAGTAATTGAGAACATGAAACAATGTGCAAGTTGCTTATTTGAACTTGTTGAAATTGTGTGTAGTACCTTATCTGCTTGTTTGAACTTGTTGTGTTTTAAACTGTAAGGCGGGGTCGTGTTGCGCGCCGCAACGTGAGGAAATAAGGTGTGGGTTGGGGTGATAAGGGTGGCCGAGGTAATAAGGGTGGTCAGGGGCAATAAGGATGGAAAGCGATCGAAATCGCTATTGAAAATTGATACATAAATCAATATATGTGAAATTGTGAAAGGAGACAGCAGGAGAGTTTGCAACCTGTGGGGCACTGATTGCCCCTTTGTTTGACTACTTGTGTTTTACGTGATTGATTGGTTATTGTTAAATTGGTTGATCGTGGAAAGTGCTTTGTGTGAGAATTATTTGAAATGAGGAAAATGTGGGAACATGGTTGGCTGGCTTAATTGATTTTTGATGTAATTTAATGGCTTGAGTTTACTTGGGACAAAGTTTGTCCATACATACCAGTACAATTTAAGTGTACTGACGTCCCTTTTGCCGGGGCGCTACATTCGTGTCATGATTGTAGGTGGATCAGTAGCAGGCACTTCAGCTCGTCGGCAGTAGTATTCTTCTCCTTCCATTGCCCGTCTTGGTGAGCCCCTTTCTTCCTCGGGGCCTTGTGTGGTTCTTGCCACTTCGGTTTGGATTTCATTTTGGTTTTGAAAGGTATAGCCGGAGCCTTGTTACCGGCAAGTATTGTATTTCCCTTTTGTATCCTAGAGGCTCCGTAGACATGTAAACTGTGGGACTCCAGTCTTATATATATATAAGGTGTTATGTCGGGCGTTGTAAAAGTTGAAATCTTGTTAATGAATCACTCGTATCATTTTATTTGTTTAATGTGAAATCAATTATGATTAGTAATATATGTGGTTAATGAGAAACAGTCATCACAGGGGTAACGCGTGGGAATGAAAGGCACCCAGGTCCGCTTGACTGGGGCAACCCGGTCAGGCGCCGGTCATGTTCCTCGATTTGGAACCCAAAACGCCATTTTTGAGTTCTAGAGAGAGAAACTCACGGGAATTGCTGGTAATTCATCGGGGATTCGTCGGAGGTAAGTTTTGTGGCTTAATTGCATCATTTTAGCATGAAGCGGTCAGGGCACCGCAGGTGCGGAAATCGATGGAGATAGAAGGGATGTTTTAAATCGGGGTTTGATTTCATTTCACCCATTTTTCATGGCTTGGACGATTTTTGGGGGAGCTTCAAGAGAGCATTTTCGTGATCAACGACAAGGTAAGATATCCCCACCTATTTTGAATTAAATACATCATATATGTATGGATATGAGCATTTAAATTAGTATAAAAGCGAGGTTTTGGTGGAAAACCTAGGAAATTAGTATTCTTGGAATTTAGATACGATTTTTGGGATGAAATTAAGAGAGAATCATATATTTGATTTTGTGAGTTTATGGGTAATCTTTATCTTCATAAAATTTCAAATTTCCAGACACGTGGGCCCGAGGGCGTTTTGGTCAACTTTCCAATCGGAGTTAGGAATTGCTATAAATTAGATTATAATGTGTAATTGAACATATATTAATGGATTTTTGTAACCGTTGGCTAGTTTCGGAGCATGGGGCATCAATTAGATTCTTGAAAAGGGCGCAGAATGCCGGTTATGGATCTGTAGAGCGAGGCGAGTCTCCTTTCTAACCTTGTAAGAGGTAATTGTCCCCATAGATGAGTTAATTAGTTATGTGCTCATATTTTTTGGGGGCTACGTACGTACGAGGTGACAAGAGTCCTTGCGAAGCTACTATTATATTATTGTCCAGGTAGTCTAGGACCCAAAAACATGTTATACTTTGAATATTTGTAATCTTATGGACAGTTGAATTCCTTAAACCACATCAAAATATTAAATGAATATCTAACAAGATATAAACCTCATTTTCTTAATTTATTAAAAAAGAATTTGTTCTTCCTTGAATAATTTCCCGTGTTGGCTTCTTCACTAAATGTCTCTATGTGTTTATTTTGCAACAGGCCGAATGCCTCGGCAGATTAAATAGATACATCTATAGGCGCGCCATCGACCCTTGGCAAGTGCACATTTTATTTCCGTTGAAGCGGGCCATTGCCTCAGCATGATTTGCGCATGATTTATATATCGTTGCCTAAGAATTTTATACATTGATGTTGCCTTTCCTGTCTTGAGATAAATTGATAAAATAAAGAAAAGTAAACCATGAAAATCCTTTATTATTTGTTGAAGGTGTATTGCCTATTTTACATCTTTGTGAGTTAGAACTGCTATATAAATTTCCTGATTTCCTCACACATTTAGTATATTATTATTGGACCACTAGTAAGTATCAAAGTTGACCATCTCGTCTCTACTTCTTCGAGATTAGACGGGATACTTGTTGAGTACATGTTGATTACATACTCATACTACACTTTTGTGCATTTTTGTTGCACAGATATAAGTAACTCTAGTGGCCTACTGGGCGTATCAGCGCGGATGATTCTGGAACTAGGTGAGTAATTTTTCGAGGTGACCCGCAGCTAGTGTTGTTCCTTTCAGCATATTGTATTTATTCCCTGTCCACTGTATTTCGAACAGATGTTGTATTTTTATTTTCCTTATCAGTAGATGCTTAGGCACTTGTGACACCAAGTTCTGCGATGGTTTTCGAAAGATCGTACTAGTTGTTTATTATTTAATTTGAATTAAAGCAGTGATCTTTTTTATTTATGAAAAATGGAAAGAGAAACCCTAGATTTCAAAGGTATTAAAAAGAGAAGGCGAAATACATAAACGGCCCCTTCAAGTTGTCCTTTACGACCAGTTGAACACCCCAACTGATCCATTTACCATTTAGACACTTCAAGTATTTATTAAGTGTATCAAGTAAACACCCGTGTGCTGAAGACTCTATGCGTGAGCTACACTTGCCAATGATGTATTAAATGAACCAATTAAAAAATGACACATGTCAATTGAAATAAAACATTGACACATAGTTTTAAAAAAAACAAAATACATTAAAAATAAAATAAAAACATTCTTCCTTTACTTTTGTAAAGAGCAGCACTATCCCTATCCCCCCCACCCCCGCCCTCCCCCTTCCGCCCTCTTTTTTCCCCTTCTTTCATCTTCTTCTAGATCAGTCATATCCCCCATTGTCAAAGCTTATTATGCAACCTCCATTGTTAAAATGGACAAATCTGCGCAATGGAGATTTTTTTTTGTTTTCTTTCTACTACGATGAGAATAGACACGGGGCAACAACTCTGCCTTTTTTGGTAAACTCAACAAAGATCATATGTGAACAATTTCCTTCCCTCCATGGTGGTTTCATGGCGGGTTAAAGTGGTTTTATTAAGAATAAAAGGAAGAAAAGAGGCTAAGTTTGTATTAACTTTCCCTTCCTAAAGAGATATGTCAACCTCAATTATTTGGTTTGCGGATTCATGGATCGGATAGTTTATTGTTGTAACTGATTAAAATATAAAAAATGTGGATTTTGTTTGATTTAGATGCGATGAAGAGGAGGTTTGGTGAAGATGGAATATTTTGGGAAGAAAGAGAAATTAATGTGTGGAAAATAAAATATAACAGGACCCATATAAAATAAAGTTAAATTTAAAAGAAAGAAAAAAACCCTTAATTTTGAGGGTTTCACGCGCTTAGCATTGGGTATAAAGCACACACTTTGCCATGTCAGGGTGAAGTGTTCACGAGGTCGTAGTTTAGTGGAGAAGAAGTGTCCAACTGAAAATAGGTTTAGTTGAGGTGTCCAGTTGGTCGTTAAGGACAACTTCAAGGGGCCGTTTATGTATCATTAGTTGATTTTGGTCATGATAATATGGTATCAGAGCACTAGGTTCTTAGGGTCTCATGAGTCATGAGCAAGTCTAGTAGAGTCTCGCGAATCGGTATGAAGACATCTGTACTTATCCTCGAGAGGCTGCAGGACTGTTAGGAGTACTTCCCTTCTTGATTCCTTATCGTGCGATTTGATTTCTTGTGAGGCTTATGCCTTTGTTTCTTTCCTACTCAATCTTATGCTACGCGAAGCGCTCGTTATAAATCGAAAATTAAAGAACCGTAATGGTATTGTAGATGTGATACGTGATGTTTCTCTCGGTATAGCTGATCAGATTATTACCGACACTTTATAGAAGAATATTTTATTGTTTCAAATCAGTACGGTACCTTTGAGGGCTTTGAGGCAAGGCACAGGTTTCCACAATGCTTATGAATGACTATTCTGCAATAGTGATATAATGGTAGGGTGTTGCTCACATGTCAGGGCCGTGAATGACTTCTAGAGAGGATTACTCGGTGCATAATCAAGAGGTTCAATATTTTATTCTCGGTAGGGGAAAAAATAATCAAACTAAGGATGATCAGATGTGGATCGGTGGAAGTAATAAAAATTGGTAATTGCGAGCATGGTGGAGCTTTCTTTCTTCTATGGTGGGGTGCCATTGCCCTTATTGAACGTATTAAGTTTATCGGTGTTATAATTTCTACAATTCGCCTTTAGGGTAAAATTATTATGAAATATTATCGTAGATACAACTATCAGATATCGCATGGTACGGTAGTTTAGGATTGAATCGGTATTTATAATGAAGACGATTAGATAAAGATGACATTCGAAAAGGTTTAAGTTAGCAGCAATTATGGGTTCAGGTGTCACGAAGATAGTTTTTTTAGACAGCAAGTGGCAGCAAAGTATGAGGAAGGACATGTGGGAAGTGTCAGGCAGTGACTAACGTTTCCCAAAGGCTGAGTAATCGATTAAGGAGACGAGTTCCGCCAAAGTGGGATAGCGGTAGAGTTGGATATGTGCCTTGTAGTGGAATGACCACCTACCGTAAGTAGACTTTGGAATGATTTGGGATTTTAGTGGCTGGCGATTGAAGCCTACGAAATTAATTAGAAGTATGGGCTATCATGCGGCAATATTTAATATAACGGGAAAGAGCTGCTTAAGTAAAGAAGGATGCAGCATAACTTGGAATCGGAAAGATGTTTCCACGCATTTAGATGATGTCCATGGGGGGTAAAAGGACCTGTGCAGTTGGAGAGTGAGCTCAGACTCAAGATGGATTATTGATATCGTAGTAATTGTACCCTGTGCATGTTATGCCCTGCAATATTGTACGTTGAATTTGTCGTAAGGTAATTGACATCAGTCCAAGGAAAAGATTATTTGGGGATTATAAGGATTATGCTATTTCACAAGTGGTTAGTAAATTCATGAAGATGAAATGTGGAGCAAGTCTAAGAAAATGAATTTTGTCAAAGTCTGGAATTTTGGGATAAAATACAGTCCGAGCTAAAATACCCGGTATTTATGGACTAGTATCATACAAGGTATCACATGACCATGATAGAAAGATGCATAAGGTATGTGAAGGGTGGGTAATATTTTAAGTAAGTAAGAATAATTCTTAATTTTACGGGTAATTAATTAATTACCGGGTAACAAGATATTGCCTAATTAAATGAGGATAATTTTGAATAAGATATATATAAAAAAAACGTGGCACAAGGCCACTAATTGAAGAAGGTAACTCATTAAACATATGTAAGGCGGCTAATGTGACCTTACAGGATAAGTCTTGAAGTTTACAAAGGAATTTGATTTTTTTAAATCAAAATCCATTCTGAAAGCTTCAACCAAGCTTCAGAAACGTTGGAAAGAAACTTGGTTTGAACCCATCCCTTAAGACCAAAAATATGAGAAATCAGAAACATTTCTCTTATTGAAAATCAAACAACAATTGTGTCTTGATAATAGGTGAATTTGACTATATTTATGCCCTAAATAATCACGCTTTATTGTTGTTTTGATATTGTTTATGATGACAAAATGCTTTTATTAGTGTTCTTAGTGTGTTATAGGTACACATGAGCTAATGAAGACTAAAAGAGCAAGTTTTGGAGTCAAAAGATGGTGAAAAAGGCCAAAGTGTGGTACAAGTCAAGAACTTATGTTGAAAATAGCCGGGAAGGTGTGATTCCGAGCTATATGGATGTTATGGAATGAATTTAAGTGATTTGGAGCTTTGAAGTCTGAGTAAAAGCTCAAGGAATTAAGCCGGGATCGAGTTCGGGGGTCAAATTTGATAGTGTAGTACAAGCGAAGAATGGATGAGGCATATTGCGCACTGTCTAGTAAATTGGACATAACTTCTCGCTCAGAAATCTAGTTTAGCTCCATAATATATTTTTAGAAAGCTAACTCAAAGGTCAACAACTTTAGTGTTTTGAGTGTTTCAAAATTCTCAACGGAACAGAGTGAACAATCGCGGTTTCTCCGCGACCGCGGTGGAACCGGGGAAAAACAGGCCTGCAGAAGATTTTTGAAGATTCAGAGAATTGTTCTGTCCGCGGTTCGTCTGCGACCGCGGAAGAACCGCGGAAGGAGCCACAAATATTAGTCCTAGTTTTGTACAAATTCAGTTTTTAAGCCCTAAAACCTCTATATAAACCCCTAGTTCGCCAATAGAGGCAAGTTGTCTAGTTTTCACTACTTTTGCAAGATAATTAGTAAGAGAGAATCCTCTCAACTCCTTCTTTTATTTTATATCAAGTATTTATTTATGAATTCAATTATTATTCTTGTTTCTTTGAGCATGAGTAGCTAAATCCTTTTCTAAGGTTTTGATGGAACCTATTGGGTGATGAACTTATCGTTTATGTGATTACAAATTATTATCTAGATTTCTATTTGTTCAACTTCATTCTTGTTGTAGTTAATTGGTAGAGCTCCCAATTAGTGGTGCCTATTTAGTGTGCATAACTTGGAAAAGAGTGCATATTTAGGTATATTGTTGAACAACACCACACCTAGGTTATTGGAGGAATCTATAAATTTAGGCGTAAAGACGGGGTTAGGAATAACGAAGTCTTGGGTGCAATCTTAAGTGAACTATTCAAATTAAAGCTAGCTAGGGTAGCTCGGGAGAGTGCACTATTAAATTATTGTAATTGCTCGGGAGAGGGTTACGATACAAATAGCGTTCATGATTGATAGAATATATTGATAATTTGTATGAGCATAGCGATAAGAGATTCCATCAATAGAGGAAACAATACCTTAGTCTTTCTCCATATTATTTACCCAATATTCAATTCTTTCTTTTCAGTCTTTTAATTCTTGCAAAGTAGTTGTTCGAAAAACTCACAAAAATATATTCAAAATTTGGGAACTTGATTCGGAAGTGTTCTTGGGTTGTGAAAGTTGCAATTGGTAGGTTAATTCTCTGTGGGATCGATCTTGGAATTATTAGACCAGGTTATATTGACTACGATCGTTGCTTGGACGTGAATCAATTTTGGCGTCGTTGCCGGGGAATTAACGAAATTATCAATTGCCATTGACAAAACTTCAAGATTCTTGTGTAGTCAGGTTCTTTCTACACTTTACATTGAATATTTTGACGGTTGTTGAGCTGGGTACTCAGGTGCGTGCTTAAAAAATCTGCAGGGACTGGAGAACTAATTGAAGGACTCTCCGACCCCGAGCAAACTTTCCAGGCACGGAACAAGGCTATCAAACAAATTCAGCAATCTCAACAACCAATCAAACTAGACTTCGACATGGGTGACGTAAACGAACCAAACTAGCAAGCTGGGTTAAATATGCAAGAGGCGCATGAGGCACGGGAAGGTGCACTATATGACTAGGCACAACCCACAACGGATAAATTAGCAACTGCCATCGTTGTGCCAGCGATTCAAGCTGAGTCTTTCCAGATTACTAACAACATGCTACACTTGTTGCAAAACAAAGGATTATTCTCTGGGTCTCAGGTTGAAGATCCACAGCAGCACCTGAAGAACTTTCTCTCGATATGCAAGACACAGAGGCAACCGAATGTAACTCCGGAAGCCATCAGATTATTACTCTTTCCATTCTCAGTTACAGGAGCAGCACAGATATGGCTAAACTCACTCCCCATAAACTCTATTGCAACTTGGGATGAGTTAGTCAAGCAATTCCACAACAAGTTTCATCCACCTAACAAGACATCTCAACAAATTGATGAGATTGTGAGCTTCAAGCAGAAACCAATGGAGACATTACATGAAACTTGGGGCAGATTCAAGGGTATGCTTGTTATGTGTCCTCACCATGGGATTCCTGAGCAGATGTTGGGTCAAAGGTTCTACATGGGGCTTTCAGATAGCATGAAGAATATTGTAGATGCTTCAGCAGGTGGGGCTTTTCTGAGCAAGACTTGGAGAGAGGGCCAAAATTTGCTAGACAAGATGGCTCAAAATTCCGAGTGGACGACCAAGAATGCTCCTATCCCACCAGTGGTACACTCTGTACCTCTGGATCTATCCAACACTCTAGAGGAGAACATGGCAACTTTATTGACACAAATGAGCATCCTGACAAAGAAGGTGGAAGAATCAGGGGTCAAGCAGCAGGTTCATATTGTAGATACTACCAATGGTTTGTTATGCACATCTTGCATGAGCCAACCCATAGGTAATCCATGGGCTGTAGACCAAGAACATCATCAACATGAAGACATGAATTATGTGGCTAACTCTGGAGGGCAGCGACAAGGTAAACAGAGTTGGGGTCAGCAGGCTCCAATGCAGTAGGCCTCCTCAGCCACAATTTAATGCAGCAGGTATGAGGCCACCACACAACATGGCTCCATATCCTAGACCTCAGAATTTCAGCAATCAGCAGTAGGGATATCATCCACCTCCACCACCACATGGGGGTAGACATGATGATGGGTTTGCAAGATTGGAAGCTATGATGCAGCAGGTAATTGGGTCAAATGCCAAAACCAATGAGAGAATAGATGCACACGATGTAGCCATCAAGAATATTGAAGTACAAGTGGGCCAGATTGCTATGTCTCTCAACAATCGTCCTCAAGGGACATTGCCTACAGATACACAAACAAACCCAAAAGACCACGTCCCAAAGCAGATGATGGCATGACTCTGAGAAGTGGTGGAGATCTTGATGCTGAGAAAGAAAGTGAGAAAATCGATAGACAGGCTGAGACACCCACTCCATTGCCCATTGAACTGGATGAGTCCACTAGGTTGATAGAAGTTACAGTCCAGCCAGTTGCGGAAAATAAAGAGATGCAACAGGGAACAGAGAAAGTAGCTAAACAGGTAAAGCAGCAAGTTGAAAAGAAAGTGCTAGAGAAGGAAAATTCCCAAGTCATTGGGAAGAAGAGGCCTCAACCACCATTCCCCCAAAGGTTGGCCAAACACCAGAAAGAAGAGCAATACAAAAAGTTCTTTGAGATGCTCAAGCAAATCCAGTTAAACATTCCCTTAATTGAAGCTTTAAAAGAAATGCCTGGGTATGCTAAGATGATGAAAGATTTGATGTCACGGAAATTTGATTTCCAAGACTTGGCCACCGTAACTCTTACCCAGACTTGTAGTGCAGTGGTCTCCCGACCCGTTGCTGAGAAGCTATCTGATCCAGGTTGCTTCACCATCCCATGCACTATAGGGAATTATGCCTTTACAAAGGCATTGTGTGATTTGGGGGCAAGCATTAATCTCATGCCCTTAGTTATTTATAAGAGGTTAGGCATTGGGAGAGCCAGGCCTACCTCTATGTTATTACAGCTTGCTGACAGGATGGTTAAGCGTCTATTTGGTATTTTAGATGATGTGCTTATCTAGGTAGGAAAGTTCGTGTTTCTCGCCGATTTTGTTATTCTTGATTGAAAGGTAGACGAGGAAATTCCCATAATCCTAGGAAGACCATTCCTAGCTACCGGGAGAGCTCTAGTTGATTGTGAAACTGGGGAACTCAAGATGAGGTTGAATGATGAGGAGAACATCTTCAATGTGTAAAAATCCATGAGGCGCCCTAGTGAGTTCGCGAATTGCTCTCTTATTGATGCGGTTGATGTGATAGTGGAGACAGACTACGCAGAGTTGACCATTGAAGATCCACTTCAAACATGCCTGATGAACATGGAAGAGGTAAATGGTGAAAGTTTAGCTAAATGGGTACTATCTTTGGAAGGCAAGGGATTTTGGTAGAGAGAGCTTGAGTTCGAGCCTCTCCACTTAGAGAAAAGAGAGACACCGCCTGCAAAGCCATCCATAGAAGAGCCACCAAAGCTTGAGCTTAAACCACTACCATCACATCTCAGGTATGAATTTCTAGGTCCTAACTCCACTTTACCTGTTATTACTTCATCTGATTTGCTAGATGTGCAGGCTCAAAAGCTTCTACCATATAGAGTTAGCTTTGATTTGCGCACTGTCTAGTAAATTCAACATAACTTTTCACTCAGAACTCCATTTTGGCTCCATAATATATGGTAAAAGCTAACTCAAAGGGCTACAACTTTCATGTTTTGAGTTTTTCCAAATTATCAATGGGACAGGGTGAAAAACCGAAGTTTCTCCGCGACCGCGGTGGAACCGCGGAAAAACAGGCCTGCAGAAGATTTTTGAAGATTCAGAGAACTGTTCTCTCCGCGGTCGTCCGCAACCGCGGAAGAATCGCGGAAGGAGCCACAAATATTAGTCCTAGTTTTGCACAAATTCTGGTTTTAAGCCCTAAAACCTCTATATAAACCCCTAGTTTGCCCAATAGAGGCAAGTTGTCTATTTTTCACTACTTTTGCAAGATAATTAGTAAGAGAAAATCCTCTCAACTCCTTCTTTTATTTTATACCAAGTATTTATTTATGAATTCAATTATTATTCTTGTTTCTTTGAGCATGAGTAGCTAAATCCTTTTCTAAGGTTTTGATGGAACCTATTGAGTGATGAACTTATCGTTTGTGTGATTACAAATTGTTAGCTAGATTTCTATTTGTTCAACTTCGTTCTTGTTGTAGTTAATTGGTAGATCTCCCAATTAGCGGTGCCTATTTAGTGTGAATATCTTGGAAAAGAGTGCATATTTAGGTATATTGTTGAACAACACCACACCTAGGTTATTGGAGCAATCTATAACTTTAGGCGTAAAGACGGGGTTAGGAATAACGAAGTCTTGGATGCAATCTTAAGTAAACTATTCAAATTAAAGCTAGATAGGGTTGTTCGGGACAGTGCACTAGTAAATTATTGTAATTGCTCGGGAGAGGGTTACGATACAAATAGCGTTCATCATTGATAGAATATATTGACAATTTGTATGAGCATAACGATAAGGGATTCAATCAATAGGGGAAATAAACACCTTATTTTTCTCTATATTATTTTACCCAATATTCAATTCTTTCTTTTAAAGCCTTTTTAATTCTTGCAAAAGTAGTTAGTTCGAAATTCATACAAAGATATATTCAAAGTTTGGGACTTTGATTCGGAAGTATTCTTGGGTTGTGAAAGTTGTGATTGGTAGGTTAATTCTCTATGGGATCGATCTTGGACTTATTAGACCAGGTTATATTGACTACGACCGTTGCTTGGACGTGAATCAATTTTGGCGCCGTTGCCGGGGAATTAACGGAATTATCAGTTGCCTACCATTCATTCTTGATTTTCCCTTTTTCAATTTCCCTTCACCCCACACTTAGACTTTTTCATATTCAATTCAATACAGGTGCTTCTAAGAGGTAAAGTAGAACAATATGATAATTTGATGAACATTCAAGGGTTATCAAAGAATAGGCTTTAAGCTCAAAGGGGTTAACTAAGGTATTATGTTAACAATTCGATCCTTAGCCAGCACTTCGTTCAGAAAACATTAAAAGCAGATTAATTCGTCCGAAATTTCAAGTTTGTCCAGGTGTGAATTTCGTCCATATTTCGCAGAAGCACGTTCGTTCGTGAATAGGTGTGTTAAGGCACTTCCTTCTTTCTTTTGGCATGATCTAAAGTGAAATGAATACGCTACTTCATATCGGATCTACTCCTAGCAATTAAGGTTGTCCATGTTGTTCTTTCCTTATAAAATTATTATAAGCAAGTGTGTATGATCTTTGAATCCTACTAAGGTTCTTATTGAGGGTATGGATGTCCATAATATTCTTAAGTCACTTCGAAAGGTTTAGAACGTGATTCCATGGGTCGAGCATGCATTATCTATGTGTATCTATTTTACTCTACCGAGCCGTGCTGTAGTCGGCTGGGTACGGCACCTATTGTGCAACCACTAATCAGTTGGGTTTTACTGAGCTCCATGTAGCCTGGTACGATTCTACCGAGCCTTATGATGGCCGGGTACGTTTTTACCGAGTCCTCTTTGAGATCGGGTACGGTATGATGATGATGATGCCCACAAAGGTGAATGTTTTAAAAAAACGTTTATTATATATATGTATTATGCATTTCATATCTGTACCCCCAGAGGCACTCAGATGTTACAGGTTGTATCTCCCCTATCGCTTTTTACATTACTGTTCTTGTTTATGCTTCCATGCCTTACATACTCGGTACATTATTTGTACTGATGTCCCTTTTGCCTAGGGACATTGCGTTTCATACCCGCAGGTCCTGATAGACAAGTCGAGAGCCCTCCAAGTAGGCTATCAACTCAGAGGAAGATGTTGGTGCGCTCCATTTGCTTTGGAGTTGCTCTTCCGGTTAGTATTATTTAGACGTGTGTTATTTGGTATGGCGGGACTCTGTCCCGACCTTTATGGCATTTATGTATTTTTAGAGGCTTGTACACATATATAGTGTATGTAAAAGATTGTACGGCCTTATCGGCCTATATTTTGAGTTTATAAAGGATCATGTTGGCCTATTAGGCCCATATGTCTCGTGTATATGATGTAATAAGAAAGATATGTTAAGTTGGTACTCAATCGAGTAAGGTATCGGGCGTTCATCGCAGCCCATCGGTTTGGGTCGTGACAAAAGTGGATTCAGAGCAGTTCTGTCCTTGGAAGTATATAAGTCGTGTCTAGTAGAGTCTTGTTTATGGGTGTGTCGTGCACCACACTTATAAGCAGGAAGCTACAAGGCATTTAAGAATTTCACTCTTTCTTCTTACTTTAGATCGTGTGGTAGAGCTCAGTTATAGGAATTTAAATTCCTAAATCCTATTCGTAGTAAGACGATACCTATATCTCGAAAGATGGTTGGAAAGAGAGATTGTTGTGGAAGAGTTGAGTGAGTGGAACTCCATTTTTGCATCATGCTTATGATGAATAAACATGAGGTATTTGGAAAATCATGTGTATACTAAGATGTGTAAGTTTCTTGATAAAGATTCCAAAGGCAAGAATGCTTATTTAAACTTACGATAAAAAGGAACAAGAGACTCAGAAGGTAGATACAAATTTCAGCAAGTAAAAGAAGCGAGATGAAGAAGGGTATGAGGCACCCGTTTAATGAAGGTTAACAACGTTTATAATTGAGGCAGGGGAACATAAGCTTTTTGAATTGTATTCAATAAGTATCAGAGACATATACAAATGGTCGCACCCCATCTAGATATTCCCTATGGGGGTTAAAAAAGGTAGTATAAAAAGATATGATGGATGAATTGATTGCGTCAGTTGACATTTCAAAAGGATATTGCAAATATGCTAATAGATCTCTATATAAGACACCTAGATGGTGCACTCGAAAATAGTGTAGCCAGATATGAGTACTACAAAGACATGCACTATAAGCCTTGAAGGGATACATTTTACCTTAGTGTGGCTCGGGTCCCTAGTAAAGCGAGACGTTAAGTAACTTGAAGAGCCAATGGATAGAGCAAAGAAAAGCTAAAGGCAAAATAATATTTTGTTTGAGTTTTCAGAATGAAGTGATAGAAAGAAATGTTGGCAAGAAAATGAGAAGAGAGATAAGGAAACATTATGAATAAGGTGTGATACACGAAAAAAATGGTAGATCGTTACAAAACCTATAGTCAAATGAAGGAAGAGATGAAAGGTGAAAGTCCTTCAGTCAACAAAAGAGTATAGGCCATAAGATTATATCCTCATTTTGAAAAAAATAAGTTTGTGACTCCAACGCGACTACCAGAGGGGAGAGTTAATCCCCTGAGTAATAGAAATCAGTATGGACTAGTAAATAAGATAAACTAAATATGAATTAGGGACTGAATGATTGGAAAGTTCTTGGCATCATGGGAATTTTAGATTTCGTTCCAGTAGTAATAGAATGGACCATAGAGAAGATTCACGATGAAGAGAAGATTCAGGGAGATGCTTCCCAAAAACAAGCAATGTGAGCAAAGTTAAGCTTAAGAGAATGTATGTTCCAGTTATGCTAAGTGTCACCCTCGCGAGTAAGGGAATTTTTCATCCTTGGTATGTAAGAATTGCCGCAAGTCAAGTAAGGATCATTGATGTTTAGAAATGACGCTAAAGATGAAGAGGTAAAACATCTATAGGTATATCCTCGAGGCTTCAGCTTTTAGCACCCCCCCCCCCCCTAAAGGGGGGGAATATCGAGTGATGTGGCATTAAGTAAAAATTAGATGGTTCTAGTACCTATGCAATGGTAAAGGAAGAATGCGATAAATTAAAAAGAAATAAGGTGGAACTTATCCAAATCTTATAGATACGCTACAATTCAAGAATATTCTGCAAACACGACGTCAAGGAGATAAAGTAAATGTTCTTACCCGAGCTGTTATTAATAAATAAGGATTTAGTGTGAGACATAATTTAAAACAAATTAAATAACCTAAGAAAGATTATGAGAAATGTTGATATGAGAGTAGGCCAACGAGTGGTTAGTAATTGGTCAGGAAGATCTCTGTTATGGAGAAATAAAAGGTTAGAAACGAGCCATAAGATCGTGTAAGATAAACATAGTAGAACCCAACATGGAGAATTCAGCTTCAGAGAATATCATTTTGAGATATATTCAAACAAGAGTCGGGGTAGTTAAAGGTACCGTATGAGTGTTATAGGGATAAAAGAAAGAGCCGCTGTGAAGGCAGTCAAAATATTAGTTCAAAAGCAACCATATAAGCACAAGATCATGGAAGTAAGCAACTACAGATGATTATAGGCAAGTAAAGATATTAGAAAAGGGTCTGTAATAAGCTTACAACTTTATACGAGTCAAGGGTTCTCCCTAAGTACTAAAAGACTAGTTGAGGATATAAGAAAGAAGGCTTCAACCTAAGCACAATGACCTAAAGAGGAAATAGCCGTGTAACAACAATCTCGCAATGACATTGTAAGCATTCCAAAGGAAAGTGGCACTTACATGGCTAATGAACGGGAAATAAGAGTTAGAAGTAATATTCGAAATCATATGAGTTGTATAAAAACTCTGGCAAGTGTAGGCACTAAGATAAACTATGTATGGACGTGACGAGGGGAAAAAAAGACCAGGAAAAGTAATAGCTTACGTTGAAAGAAAACTAAAGAATTATTCGACCAATGATCCAGAGTTACAATGTTATGGATGCACTCAAGATTTTAGAGCATTATCTAAGCAGCATATTTGTTGACAATCATAAAGCCATAGAAGACTTCGGTATAAGTTAAAAGAAAGAATTAAGACCAGGGCAAAGTCAAAAAATTGAATTGTTAGCAGATTGTATCATGGATATTCCATAATGCCCATGAAAGGCTAAGATAATAACTGATACCATGAGTCACAGATCGAAAGATAGTTTAAGCCTATGTAAAGGCTTATCAGAAGGAAGAGGAAACTAAAGAATTACATCACCCAAGTAAACCAGGAATTTAATTATTGGACCTATAAAATTATAGAAGTTATGATTCAGAACATGATAAAATCACTCTTAATATCGGATGTTCAAGAAAAATAACACAACAACCATGATCTATAATGGCTCTACAAGGAAGCCAGTTAAACGAAGTACCAGCCTCAAAAGAATTCAATACAAAGCTCCCACCGGATTGTGTATACACCAGAGGTGTAATAATTATAATAGAGCTTCAAGTTATGGACGTGAACTATACCTGTGTGGAAGGGATCTTGAAAGAGATAGAAGATACGTACGATGCAAGATTATATGGTAAGTAAGGTAAAGGTGAAAAATGCACAAGATACTCAAAGGCAGAAGATCGTAAATAATCCATGCTTCAGATGGAAGAGGATCCAATAACCAGAAGTGATAGCGGCATCGTAGGCAACATATCTTCCAACCTATGGTTTCTAAATACTGAGAGATCTAGTTAAGAGAATAGAGAAAAGTTGAAGACAATTTGAAGTCTCGCTTGATTTTCCCGAATAACACAAGAAAATCTATAGTGCTAGCAAGTTGAAGAAAGTTTGCAAGTAGTATAAATGGATATGTATAGGCTGCAAGCTAAAGTATGGTAGAGCGACAAGGTTTTAGGAAGACAGGAGTACGGGGAGTGAGAAGGTGATGAGAATGGATAAGTCCTTGGGATTAAACCTATGAAAACAAGAAGAACTGATGGTTTCTATAAGTTATAGAAAGCTCAGTATATCCCGAATGAACTCAAAGAAGTCTAAGACTAGTAGCATTAAAAAAGGATGGGATGCTGCCTTGACAGTACAATAATGGTGTAATTATGATGGATAAAGGATGACGTTTAGGCCTTAGAGTGAGTAATGATTTGAAGAAGCTTTCATAGATTGTACGAAATTAAAATACCCAAATAAGTGAATCACATTGGAATGCTATAAAATATGGTCATTGAAGTATAGTATCACCCCTAAATAGATTAGGAAAATCACTTCAAATGTTCCTCGATGGAGTGTTAGCCCTAGTGGCAAGGTATAACATAAGAAGTTTCAAATTATCAGTGGTATATTGTAGATTAATATTGAGGTGAATCAATAAAGGATGGATAAAAGTCACAAAGTATGAGATGAGATTAAGCTACCATTCTTAAGACGAACGGTAATGAAGGAGCATTTAAGCACTAAGATTTATACCTAAAGGATAGACAACAAAAGTAACTGGGAGCTTGGTACGCATACCTCAGTAGAGGTAGATTAAAGTAAAAAACTTATTAAGGTATATTATGACCCATGTAAATGCAGTAAAGTCATATGAATGGATCAGATCTATGAAATATGATATGACCATATTCGCACGTTCTACAAAGTATCGAGCAAAGGATTTTAGTATACCTATAGAGGCCTAGAGAGGCATCCTATTAAGCCTTGTATATAGAAAGTAAGGCCTATAAATCGACTAGAAGTTAAAAGAAAAAAAGAAAGATAAATCGTATAAGTGCACCTACAAAGCCAGGGTCATACATGCTGCATGACAGGAGGTAACAGAAGTTGCAAGATAAGGAAGATTTTGACCATAGGTCATGATATGAGCAAAAAGACTAAAGGGGAAATACCCTAGACTTTGTATTTATTCACAAAGCAAATGCTTGAATGGCAAGAAGAGTATTAATATATTCACACCAGCTATAAGTTACGAAAATGATATGAGCATCAATCGACATTCGAGAACGAATGTTCCAAAGGAAGGAATGACGTTACGCCCTGCAATATTTTACATTGAATTTGTTGTAAGGTAATTGACATTAGTCCAAGGAAAAGATTATTTGGGGATTGTAAGGATTATGTTATTTCACAAGTGATTAGTAAATTCATGAAGATAAAATGGGGAACAAGTCGAAGAAAATGAATTTTGTCAAAGTTTGGCATTTTGGGATAAATTACAATCCGAGCTAAAATACCCGGTATTTATGGACTAGTACCATATAAGATACCACATGACCACGATAGAAAGATGTATAAGGTATGTGAAAGGTGGGTAATATTTTAAGTAAGTGAGAATAATTCTTAATTTTACGGATAATTAATTAATTACCGGATAACAAGACATTGCCTAATTAAATGAGGATAACATTGAAAAAAATATATAAACAAAACGCGGCACAAGGCCAATAATTGAAGAAGGTAACTCATTAAACATATGTAAGGCGGCTAATGTGACCTTACCAGATAAGTCTTGAAGTTTTCAAAGGAATTTGATTTTTTAAAATCAAAACCCATTCTTAAAGCTTCAACCAAGCTTCAGAAATGTTGGAAAGAAACTTGGTTTGAACCGGTTTGACTCGAAAGTTATCAGTTACTTTTTGAGCTAAAAACAATCAAAGAATATATGAGAGGGTAAATCGGAATCAATGGTAATATATCCAAAGATAGATCTTTAGATTCGTATAAAGGTTGTTCTTATAAAATTTTAATGGATCTTGATGAAGTGTTAAAGCTAGTTAGTAACAGAGAGATGAAATAGAGAGAGAATGATAGATAGAGAGAGAGTTGTATTATTATTGACTAATAACACTTGCCTTACAAATGAGGGAGACCCTTCCTTATATAGAAGGAAGGTGCCCTTGCCAACACATTCCATCATTTCAGAGCTACTATTATTACAATAACGGAATAGGGGAGGGGAAGTCGAGGTGTCTGTATGGACAAGTCTACCGATACGCCCCTATGGTCGGGGCGTACCCCTTTCGTCATATGGATGTGAGAGAGGATATCTTCCAACATCTATGATCGTATAAGGATACGTTCTCAACCCGCATTACATTCGATTCAACCCCATACAGTTAGTCCCTCTGCCTATTGGACATGTATTCAGCATATATTTGCAATGGGTGGATAAAGTCGACCCGCACTGGGTCTATCCAAATACGCACACCTGGCACGTTCTTCTGAACTATCATTTGCTGACGGCATGCGTCATGATTGCGGTTGATCCCGAGGCATGCCAGAAAGGCGATTTGATGTTTCGGTTTCCCGCCTCTTTTCTGGTGCAAACCTCTTCGAATCCCGTGTTAGCTTGTTATAAATAGTGGGAGGTTTCAAGAATTTCTATTCTTTGGATCATCAAAAGGTTCTTTATACTCATGTCTTTCGTCTTTTCTTGATAGAACTACTACTTTTTGCGTTGACCTCGTGTATCCCTGTTGTACCTTTAATATAGAGATTTCTAAAAATGGCTAAGGGTGGTCGCCGTCGTGGGACAGACGAGGGTGACGCTACTTCAAGGGTTTTCCGGCCATCAGGGGGTAACAAGAAGCCTCATAAACTACTCGTCCCCCTTTCTGTGGATAATTTGCTTCCCCTCGAACTATACATTTGGAGGGATTTCCCAACAAAGGGGGCTACTCCTGCATGGGAGAGGTCTACTTTGACCCAACCTCTCCTAAACGAACTCCGTCCATCTTGTCAGATTCTCGAGGCGGCTGTTATGCAGGCAGCTGGAGGGGACCTCGCCAACTTACATAGGCCTGAGTTCTGCGCCTTTTACGAGTACCCCTTCATAATAGGGTGTAGCCTCCCCATCTATCCGTTGGCGGAAGAGCTTTGCCGGTTCTACAACGTATATCCGGCTCAGCTTACCCCTTACACATGGAAAATATACCGCATTCTGACGACGTATGCCGAGAGGGCCGGCTTAGATGTCACGGTATACCATATGCTGCAGCTGTTGAGTCCCGGATTTATGAGAGGGACGATGCTCCAACTGAAAAATCGAGGGACGAAGGTCCTGGTCATCGAGACAGACAACAAACCTAATCGTCAGTTCTAGCTGAAGTATTTCTTTATCTGAACCTTGAATTTGGTAACGGACCCAGCCGGATTTCCTGAGGCATGGAATGTCGAACGTAAATGTTATCCCTTACGTTTATTTTCTTTATGCCTTTTCAACCTTTCGTCATCTCATTATGTTATATGGATGCAGCGAGGGTGCGTACACCCCGGTCCATATAAAAGCTTGGGTGGGGAGGCTGATCCCCTTCGTAAAGGAATGCAGGATGTGGGCTGCATTTACTATAAAATATGGTCTCCCAGGTATTGTAGTGGTTTGGCGAACTCATATCCTATTTAGACGCCATGTTTTCTCATACGTTCTTATAATCGTGTTGGCAGCCCGGAGTGCACCGCGGAGGAGGAGACGTCATGCCGCCTATTCCTCGTCAACGAATTCCGAACACGTGCTTCGCGTGAGAGAGAGCACCCCTAAGGTCTTTCATCCTGAGGGTGATCGAGTAGATGTGGGAGCATCATGCGATGATGTTTCCGACGCCGCTCATTCAGAGGGCGAGGCCGCAATTCAGGAGCCGGTCTTTGCGGACGTTCCTGGGACTTCTTGTCCCGTAGTTAAGTCGGTGGATGACCCGGCGTCAAGAGTGGACTCTTTGCCTTCACCTCTTCCTATCGGAGAGGACGCTTTGATAGACGACGAGTGATAATAGGTGAATTTGACTATAATTGTACCCTAAATAATCACACTTTGTTATGGAATTAATGTTGTTTATGAGGACAAAATGCTTTGATTAGTGTTCGATTGTGTTTTACAGGTACATGTGATACATTGGATGCCATAAAGATCTATTTTGGAGTCCTAGGTTGATGAAAAGGCCAAAAGAAGAGCTAAAGTGAAGAGGCTTGGAAGAAGATGTGAAAAATTAGAAGTATTGTCCATCCGCAGTTCACTCGCGGCCGCGGATGAACCACGAAAAAAGAAGGCCTCTGAAGTTTGACTGTTCGCGGTCCGCTCGCGGCCACGAACGAACTGTGGAAGGCTCCGCGGCAACAATCCCAATTGGACTCAAACTTAGTTTTTAAGCCCTAAAACCTCTATATAAACTCCCTAGTTTGCCCCGTAGAGGCATGTAATCTATTATTCAATATTTTTGCAAGGTTTTTAGTAGGAGAGATTCCTCTCAAACTCTCTATTTTATTTTATATCAAGCAATTCTTTATGATTTCAATTATTATTCTTGTTTCTTCAAGCATGAGTAGCTAAATTCTATTCTAAGGTTTTGATGGAACCTATTGGGTGATGAACTTATCGTTTATGTGGTTACAAATTGTGACTTAGATTTCTATTTGTTCAACTTCATTCTTATTGTAGTTAATTGGTAGAGCTCCCAATTAGCGGTGCCTATTTAGTGTGCATAACTTGGAAAAGAGTGCATATTTAGGTTTATTGTTGAACAACACCACAACTAGGTTATTGGAGGAATCTATAACTTTAGGCGTAAAGACGGGGTTAGGAATAACGAAGTCTTGGGTGCAATCTTAAGTGAACTATTCAAATTAAAGCTAGCTAGGGTAGCTCGGGAGAGTGCAGTAGTAAATTATTGTAATTGCTCGGGAGAGGGTTATGATACACATAGCGTTCATGATTGATAGAATATATTAACAATTTGTATGATCATAACGAAAAGGGATTCCATCAATAGGGGAAATCAATACCTTAGTCCTTCTCATAATATTCGTTTTACTCTATATTCAATTCTTTCTTTTAAGCATTCTTAATTATTGCAAAGTAGATATTCGAAAATCACACAAAGATATATTCAAAGTTTGGGAACTTGATTCGGAAGTACTTTTGGGGTTGTGAAAGTTGCAATTGGTAGGTTAATTCTCTGTGGGATCGATCTTGGACTTATTAGACCAAGTTATATTGACTACGACAGTTGCTTGGACGTGAATCAATTTTGGCGCCGTTGCCGGGGAATTAACGGAATTATCAATTGCCATTGCCAGAACTTCAAGATTCTTGTGTATTCGGGTTCTTTCTACACTCTACATTGAATATTTTGACGTTTGTTGATTTGGGTATTCAGGTGCATGCCTAGAAAATCTGCAAGGACTGGAGAACTAATTGAAGGACTCTTAGACCCCGAGCAAACCTTCCGGGCACGTAACAAAGCCATCAAACAAATTCAACAATCTCAACAACCAATCAAACTAGACTTCGACATGGGTGACATAAACGATCAAAACCAGCAAGCCGGGCTAAATATGCAAGAGGCACAGGAGGCACAGGAAGGTGCATTGTTCGACTGGGCACAACCCACGATGGATCCATAGGTATAGAGTGTACTACTGGTGTCATAGGAGCATTCCTGGACGTCCACCCGGAATTTTGAGCCATCTTGTCTAGCAAATTTTGGCCCTCTCTCCAAGTCTTGCTCAGAAAAGCCCCACCTGCTGAAGCATCTACAATGTTCTTCATGTTGTCTGAAAGCCCCATGTAGAATCTTTGGCCTAACATCTGCTCTAGAATCCCATGGTGAGGACACATATATGGCTAAACTCACTCCCAATAAACTCCATTGCAACTTGGGATGAGTTAGTAAAACAATTCCAGAACAAGTTTCATCCACCTAACAAGATAGCTCAACAAATTGATGAGATTGTGAGCTTCAAGCACAAACCAATGGAGACATTACATGAAACTTGGGGCAGATTCAAGGGTATGCTTGTTATGTGTCCTCATCATGGGATTCCTGAGCAGATGTTGGGTCAAAGGTTCTACATGGGGCTTTCAGATAGTATGAAGAATATTGTAGATGCTTCAGCAGGTGGGGCTTTTCTGAGCAAGACTTGGAGAGAGGGCCAAAACTTGCTAGACAAGATGGCTCAAAATTCCGGGTGGACGTCCAGGAATGCTCCTATCACACTAGTGGTACACTCTGTACCTCTGGATCCATCCAACACTCTGGAGGAGAACGTGGCAACTTTATTGACACAAATGAGCATCCTGACAAAGAAGGTGGAAGAATCAGGGGTTAAGCAACAAGTTCACATTGTAGATACTACCAATGGTGGTTTATGCACATCTTGCATTAGCCAACCCATAGGTAATCCATGGGCTGCAGACCAAGAACATCATCATCAGCATGAGGATATGAACTATGTAGCAAATTATGGATGGCAGAGACAAGGTAATCCGAGTTGGAGTCAGCAGGCTCCACAGCAATACATGCCTCCACAACTACAGTATAATGCAGCAGGTATAAGGCCACCACACAACATGGCTCCATATCCTAAATCTTAGAATTTCGACAATCAGCAGCAGGGATATCATCCACCTCCACCACCACATGGGGGTAGACAAGATGATGGGTTTGCAAGGTTGGAAGCTATGATGCAGCAGGTAATTAGGTCAAATGCCAAAACCAATGAAAGAATAGATGCACATGATGCAGCGATCAAAAATATGGAAGTGCAGATGGGTCAGATTGCTATGTCACTTAACAATCGTCCTCAAAGGACATTGCCTGCAGATACACAAACAAACCCAAAGGACCAAATCCCAAAGCAGATGATGGCAGTGACTCTGAGAAGCGGTAGAGATCTTGATGCTGTGAAAGAAAGTGAGAAAATCGACAAACAGGCTGAGACACTCACTCCATTGCCCATTGAACTGGATGAGTCCACGGGGTTGACAAAAGTTACAGTCCAGCCAATTGCTGAAAATAAAGAAGCAAAGCAGGGAAGGGAGAAAGTAGCTGAACAGGTAGAGCAGCAGATTGATGAGAAAGCAATAGACAAAGATAAATCCCAAGTCACCGGGAAGAAGAGGCCTCCACCACCATTCCCCCAAAGGTTGGCCAAACACCAAAAAGAGGAACAATACAAAAAGTTCTTCGACATGCTCAAGCAAATCCAGGCAAACATTCCATTAATTGAAGCTTTAAAAGAAATGCCTGGTTATGCTAAGATGATGAAGGATTTGATGTCGCGGAAATTTGATTTCCAAGACTTGGCCACAGGTTACACTTACACAGACTTGTAGTGCAGTGGTCTCTAGACCCATTGCTGAGAAGCTATCTGATCCAAGTAGTTTCACCATCCCATGCACTATAGGGAATTATGCCTTTACTAAGGCCTTATGTGATTTGGGGGCAAGCATTAATCTCATGCCCTTAGTTGTCTACAAGAGGTTAGGTATTGGGAGAGCCAGACCCACCTCTATGCTTTTACAGCTTGCTGACATGATGGTTAAGCGTCCATTTGGTATTATAGATGATGTGCTAATCCAGGTTGGGAAGTTTGTGTTTCCCGCCGATTTTGTTATTCTTGATTGCAAGGTCGACGAAGAAATTCCCATAATCCTGGGAAGACCATTCCTAGCCACCGGGAGAGCCATAATTGATTGTGAAACTAGGGAACTCAAGATGAGATTGAATGATGAGGAGATCATCTTCAATGTGCAAAAATCCATGAGGCGTCCTAGTGAGTTCGCAAATTGCTCTCTAATTGATGTGGTTGATGTGATAGTGGAGACCGACGATGCAGAATTGACCATTGAAGATCCACTTCAAGCATGCCTGATGAACATGGAAGAGGTAAACGGTGAAAGTTTGGCCGAATGGGTATTATATCTGGAAGGCAAGGGATTCTGGCAGAGAGAGCTCGAGTTCGAACCTCTACACTTAGAGAAAAGAGAAAGCCCACCAGCAAAGACATCCATAGAAGAGCCACCGAAGCTTGAACTTAAACCACTACCATCACATCTCGGGTATGAGTATCTAGGTCCTAACTCCACGTTACCTGTTATTATCTCATCTAGTTTGTTAGATGTGCAGGCCCAAAAGCTTATACAGGTACTCAAAGAATACAAGACTGCTATTGGGTGGACCATGGCAGACATAAAGGGGATCAACCCCGCATATTGCATGCATAAAATTCTCCTGGAAGAGGGATACAAACCTTCCAAGGAACATCAAAGAAGGCTGAACCCTAACATGAAGGAAGTGGTGA
The DNA here is from genome assembly GCA_032618575.1 of Nicotiana noctiflora. NCBI lineage: Eukaryota > Viridiplantae > Streptophyta > Magnoliopsida > Solanales > Solanaceae > Nicotiana > Nicotiana noctiflora. The sequence goes on from JASVEL010006931.1 coordinate 43,349, forward strand.
AGAAAGAGGTAATAAAGTGGCTAGATGCGGGAATCATCTTCCCAATCTCAGACAGCAGCTGGGTTAGTCCGGTCCAATGTGTGCCCAAGAAAGGAGGCATGACGGTAGTGAAAAATGACAACAATGAACTGATTTCAACAAGAACCGTCACTGGATGGAGAATATGCATGGACTACAGGAAGTTGAATCTAGCCACCCGCAAAGATCACTTCCCACTTCCCTTCATTGATCAAATGCTTGACAGGTTGGCAGGGAGGTCCCACTTCTGCTTTCTTGATGGATACTCGGGGCACAATCAAATCTCCATAGCCCCCGAAGATAGAGAGAAGACCTCCTTCACATGCCCTTACGGCGTCTTCGCCTTCGGGAGGATGCCATTCGGACTATGCAATGCACCTGCCACTTTCCAAAGGTGCATGATGGCTATTTTCACCGATATGGTGGAAGACATTATGGAGGTGTTCATGGATGATTTCTCGGTGGTAGGGAATTCATTTGATGAATGCCTTGCCAATCTGACTAGAGTATTACTAAGGTGCATGGAAACAAATTTAGTGCTAAACTGGGAGAAGTGCCATTTTATGGTATAAGAAGGTATAGTACTGGGGCACCGGGTTTCAAGCAAAGGCATTGAGGTAAACCGTGCTAAAGTTGATGTCATTGCAAAGTTGCCTCCACCAACATCCGTCAAGGCCATAAGAAGCTTTCTTGGACACGCCGGTTTTTATCGGAGGTTCATTAAAGACTTCTCCAAAATATCAAACCCTCTCTGTAAGTTACTTGAAAAAGATCACCCTTTTGTTTTTACTGACGAATGCAGGATTGCTTTTGAGGAACTGAAAAAAAGGCTGGTCACAGCACCCATCATCATTGCCCCAGACTGGGAACAACCGTTCGAGTTAATGTGTGATGCAAGTGATTATGCAGTGGGGGCAGTGCTGGGCCAGAGGAAAGATAAGCTGATGCATCCAATATACTATGCAAGTAGAACTCTGAGTGGAGCACAGCTAAACTATACAGTGACGGAAAAAGAGATCCTGGCGGTCATGTTTGCATTCGACAAATTCCGGTCCTATCTCATAGGATCAAAGGTAATCGTATACACAGACCATGCAGCTTTAAGATATTTAATTGATAAAAAGGACTCTAAGCCACGCCTAATTCGTTGGGTGTTGCTTCTCCAAGAGTTCGACCTCGAAATCAGAGATAGAAAAGGTACTGAAAATCAAGTAGCTGACCATTTGTCAAGACTTGAAGGAGCTGAACTTGTCAAAGAGAGTGGGGAAATTCTGGAAACCTTTCCAGATGAGCAATTGCTCACCACCACTCTCCTGGAAGCTCCATGGTATGCTGACTATGCCAATTATCTAGCCAGTGGCATTGTTCCCTATGACCTATCATCGGTCCAGAGGAAAAGATTTTTTCGTGAAAGTCGGTATTATTATTGGGATGAACCATATTTGTTTAGGATATGTCTTGATAACATGATCCGGAGATGCGTCCCCGAGATAGAACAGACTTCTATTTTGCAGGCATGTCATGCTTCAGCATATGGTGGTCACTTTGGAGGAATACGGACAACTGCCAAAATACTTGAGGCCGGGTTCTATTGGCCGACGGTGTTTAAGGATGCGCACTTGTGGGTGAAAGGTTGCAACGAATGTCAACGCACCGGGAACATCTCCCGGCGTCATGAGATGCCAATGAATCCAATCCAGCAAGTGGAAGTGTTCGATGTATGGGGAATAGATTTCATGGGGCCCTTCATTAGCTCATACGGCAATAAGTACATACTTGTTGCAGTTGACTACGTGTCCAAATGGGTGGAAGCTGCAGCACTACCCACCAATGATGCTAAGGTGGTAGTGGGATTTTTGAAGAAGAATATTTTCACCCGGTTCGGGACTCCAAGGGCTATCATTAGTGATGGGGGCACACACTTTTGCAACCAAGCTTTTGAGAAATTATTGGCCAAGTATGACGTTAAACACCGTGTGGCCACTCCATATCACCCCCAAACTAGCGGACAAGTTGAGGTCTCCAACAGGGAGATAAAAAGTGTACTGACTAAAACAGTGAACGCCACAAGAACCGACTGGTCCGGGAAGCTTGATGATGCACTATGGGCATATAGAACAGCATTCAAAACACCCATTGGCATGTCTCCTTACAAATTGGTGTTCGGAAAAGCTTGTCACTTACCGGTTGAATTAGAGCATAAAGCGTGGTGGGCATTGAAACAATTGAATCTCAACTTGGATGAAGCAGGTAAAGCAAGGTTGACTGGGTTGCATGAGTTAGAAGAATTTCGGTATCTAGCATTTGAAAATACAAGATTGTATAAAGAAAGGATGAAGCGGATCCATGATCAAAATATCGTTGAGCGTACCTTCAAAAACGGGGACAAAGTACTACTATACAATTCAAGATTACGACTGTTCCCAGGTAAATTGAAATCAAGGTGGTCAGGACCCTTCAAGGTAATTGAGGCATGTGAGTCAGGGGCTGTGGAAATTCAAACTATGGATGGATCACGTACATTCAAGGTAAACGGACAGCGGTTGAAAAAATACATAGGCCTGGATGACATGGAGGTCAAGGTAGAATTGCGGTTGGATGAACCTCAAAGGTCTAGCGAGCCGTAAAATGCGCTAAGTTGAGTCGTGCCGCGATGTTAAATCAGGCGCTACGTGGGAGGCAACCCACGAACATGTTGTAAGTAATTTTATCTTAGTAGTAAGTAATAAAGCAATATAAGAAAAACACAAATTTTTTCTGAACAGTCGAGAAATGTTTTCAGAGAGGAGCACTGTCTGCGGTCCATCCGCGACCGCGGATGAACCGCGGAAAAATGCCCTCTCTGAACTTTCTCTGTTCGCGGTCCATTCGCGGCCGCAAACCAACCGCGAAAAAATGACCTCTCTGAATCTCGACTGTTCGCGGTCCATCCGCGGCCGCGAACGAACCGCGAACGGTCGCGGTCAGTTCCGCGGTCGGCGAAAATTATAGTTTTTTTTATTTTGTTTTCTCTCCCCTCTTTAAAACCCTAAAAGCACTCCCCCTCTCCCTCACAACTACTCAGCCGCCCCCCATTCTCCCAATTTATCTCTCTCTCTAACTCAAAAACTCTCCCCCTTCTCTCTAAAAATTCCCAAAACCCTCTTCTCCAATTCACCCCATCCTTCCTCCATTACTTCTTCATTGTATTAATTGTAAGTTTCTCTACTTCTCTTCTCCCTTATTTTGTTTTTATTCTTAGTTCTTGATTATTTAGTTTGTAGAAGTAATTAGATATTGTTAGTTTAGTATATCTTTTGAATATGATGTGGGTTTCTTTGTGCTATACATGTTTCCATGAAATTTTACTAAGGAACCTTGTCATATAGTTGAAGTTTGGCAAAGAATTGGTTTGTGCGTTTTCAATTGTGTTATTGATACTAATTTTATGATTTAGAAACATAAAATAGTATGAACACCATGTATGTTGATTAGTAAGCTAAGTGGGCAAATTATAATTGTTCATAAGGTATTGATGTAGTTTAGGAAAAATAATGCCCAACTCATAAATTGATAATGGTGTAGTTTATTGGGGATGGACTAAGTCAATGGGGTAATATTAGAAGTGTTCAAAGAACTAAGTGTGGGGTGCTCAAATAGGCATGTGTAAAATAGTTAGATAAAGAATCTTAATATAGGAGTATGAGGGAATTGCACAAAAAGAATGGTCAATTGTGAGTTTTCAAGGATGGCGAAGTCTGAGTAGCCTTCCAATGACTAACGGTTTACAAGCTTTTTGGATATCTTAATTGTGCAGGATCATGGCCCCAAAGAGAGCACAACATGGTGCTAGTTCATCCAGGCAACCGACTTATGACGAGTCTAGGTTTGCTGATGAAGGAGCCGAAAATGCATTTCACATTAAAGCAAACAAGAAGTGGCTCCAAGAGGTAGAAGTTGACTGGATAGCTATCCGCTCGGAGAAACTGGAAATTTATGACGAGATTCGGAGGCGCGAGATGGAGTTCCTCTTTGACTCACCTCTTAAGGTGAACAAGATGCTTGTCCGGGAATTCTATGCCAATGCTCCTTATGCTATGGTCAGAGAAGTTTTCGTCAGAGGTAAGCGGGTCAATGCTCATATTCCTACTATTCGGCGGGTACTTCGCCTGCCATTGCACACTAGTGATGTTGATTACTACCATGATAGGCCTGGTGTCACATGGGACATGCTAATAGAGGCCCTATGTGTAGATGGCATCCCAGTATGGATTAGAAATCAAACTCTACACTCTAACTGTTTTACACACACTGCCAAATGTTGGTTCTCCATAATTTGCAACCGTATTTTGCCCTCAAGTAACACCACAGATGTTAACTTTAATAGGGCTGTTTTGACTTGGTGTTTTGTAACACATCGGGATGTTAATATTGCCCGAGGCATTAGTGACGAGATGGTATTGAGGGGATCCCTCACTGCCAAGGGGTTTTATTACCCATCTCTTGTCACTACGTTGTGTCTCCTCAACAACACCCCAGTTACTGATGCTGATGGTGAGCTACTACCGAGAGCTCAATTTAGAGCTGCTACTATCCGGGTTGGACGAGACACAACCCCTATTGATTTAGATGAGGAAGACGATCCTGTACCGGAGGCCCTGGCCAGGCACTCCACGGATTCAGCCGGACCTTCTAGGTCTGCTTCTCTTGAGAGATATCAAGTTATACCAAAAGACGGGGATGTCACGCCCCAAAATCGAGGGACATGACCGGCGCCTGACCGGGTTGCCCCAGTCAAGCGGACCTAAGTGCCTTTCATTCCCACGCGTTACCCCTGTGTTGATTGTTTCTCATTAACCAAATATCTGACTAACCATGAATGATTTTACAATAAGCAAACAAACCATACGAGTGATTCATTAACAAGTTTGCAGTTTTTACAACGCCCGACATACATCATGTATATACATAAGACTGAAATCCCACAGTTTACATGTCTATGGAGTCTCTAGGATACAAAAAGGGGAATACAATACTTGCCGGTAACAAGGCTCCGGCTATACCTTACAAACCAAAATGAAATCTAAACGAAAGTGGAGTGAACCACACAGGCCCCGAGGAAGAAAGGGGCTCACAAAAACGGGCAGTGGAGGATGAAGGATACTACTGCCGATGTGCTGAAGTGCCTGCTACAGATCCACCTACAATCATAACACGAATGTAGCGTCCCCGGCAAAAGGGGACGTCAGTACACTTGAATTGTACTGGTATGTATGGACAAACTTTGTCCCAAGTAAACCCAAGCCGTTAAACAAGAATCACGATGACAAGACAGCCAATAAATTACATCAAGAAATCAATTAAGCTAACTAACCATGTTTCCAACCTTTTACTCATTTCAGATAAACCTCAACACAAGCATGTTTAAGGTCACCAAGTAGAACAACAACCAATCAACCACATATATTGCAAGTAGTCAAACATAGGGGCAATCAGTGCCCCCCAGGTTGCAAACTCTCCTGCTGTCTCCTTTCACAATTTCATATTAAAGATTTTGTATCAATTTTCAATAGCGATTTCGATCGCTTTCCACCCTTATTACCCCCGACCACCCTTATTACCTCGGCCACCCTTATCACCCCAACCCACACCTTATTTCTTCATGTTGCGGTGCGCAACCCGATCCCACCGTACAGTTTTCAAACACAACAAGCACAAACAGCAGATAAGGTGCTATACACAATTACAACAAGTTCAAATAAGCAACTTACACATTGGTTCATGTTCTCACTTACTTCTCAAGCCAATATCAAAACCAAGTTACATGTGTCCCAAAATCAAGAATGCCCACATAATCATATTCAACAATTTACCACAATTAAGGTGTTTCAAATTCCTTCCACAATAAGCCAAATATGCCATCACAATGGTTGTTCCCAATTCTTTACCAATCTCGATTACCTTTTTATCTTTCAATTCATATTTCATACCACACCACACGTAGTTCAACATCAATCGAATGCTCAACAAGGAAATTAAAGAATTACGTACAATTTCTCAATTTAACACATGCCAAAATAATTCGCACACATTTGGGCGATTTTACAAGAATCAAAATTAGCCATACATACCTGGTATCGAGTTCTCTTCCGTTAACTTCCTACTTTATGCTTACCCAAGCTATCTTACTCTTGCCAACCTGGTTCTTGAAGACTCTTACTTCTACTCACTTCTTTTTACTAAAAATCAAGTTCAATAATTATGCATGAGTGTAAAATTCTATTTTCAAAAGTTATTATATGCACACCTCTCTTTACCCAATTTAAAACTGAAAAATTGAGAAAATAGCTAGGGTTTTTACCTTGAAAAGATTGGGGAAGTTGAATCTTTGCCCTAGAATCCTTTGAACTAGATGTTTGGAACAATCCTTGAGGATGAAAGACTTCTCTCTCTAAAACCCCTCTCTTCTCTCTCTAATTTTGGAAAGATGATATGATAAATTTGAAGGGGAAAGGTGTTATATTAAAAAAAGAGGTCGGGTCAAAATGTTACAAAATTTGGGCCGGGGTGAATCTGCGGTGCACTTTGCGACCGCAGAATCAACATGCGGTCCGCATAGTGACCGCAGAATGGCCTAAAAAATTACTCAAGTTCTGTTACAGAATGCGACCAATATGCGGTCCGCATTCTTGATCTGCGGTCGCAAAGTGCACCGCGGATTCATTATGCGATCGCATATCGACCGCATTTTCAACATGATTTTTGGGAGTCTTCTGTTAAGGTCTGCGGCAAGAATGCGGTCCGCATAGCAGATCTGCGGTCGCATTCTTGACCGCAGAATTGACATTTTTCGGAAAAATTAATTCTCTACACCGCGGCTAGCAAGCTCGCCACGAAGAATTCTACGCATTCCTAACACATCATTCAAACCACGACACCATAGCTACTAGGTTTTATGCACAAAAATTTTTACGGGGCCTTACACACACGACCTATGTTAAGGTCAATGGAGGAGGAGGTTGCTGCTCTGCGCACCTCCGTAGATGGCTTACACACACGGCTAGATTCCATGTCCACTAGGCAAGCCCGGTCAGAAAACAGGTTTATGGCATGGTTCAGAGCACTTGGGAGAGCATGCCATGTCGACCCATCCACCGTCTCCGACTCCGAGTGAGTCACAGGTAAGTTTTCTTGCCCCTCTTGTGCTTTAATTTTTATTTATGCCATGGGGACATGACATATTTTTAAGTGTGGGGTGGGTAACTTATCTTGTACATAATGTATATATTAGTGTAGTAAGTAATATAAAATAATAAAAATACAAAAAAAAATCATAAAAGTTTTAAAAAAAAATCCAAAAAAATATGTGTAGAGGACTCTTCCTGATGACGGACTATTTAGGACAAGTACTCTTGAGGGAAGTGGTCCACGTAGGAATTTTTCCTTCTTTTATTTTTCTTTTTCTAGGTAATGTATCATCTCCCCCTTGGTTTTTCTTTTGACCACGGTTCTTTTCCAAGGGTTTTTATTGAACCGGGTTAGGTAGATTTTTCTTTTCTTAGGATTAGAGGTAAAAGGGCAACATGTAACCCCAAATATGCACATTAGCAAAAGCGTAAATTGAACTTGAGAATGTATCTTCTAAGCTTGATTGTAGAATCTCAATATGCCTTCAATTGCACAATAATGCTTGCTTGAACATCGATAGGACTTTGTAGATAAACCGGATTCCAAATGAGTTGCATGCCATGTGTGTGTGAGGTTTTTACTTACATTGTATGTTGTACATGATGCCTAGAACTTGCCCTGTGTGTTTGCAAAGCGAAATAGAAGTTATTCGGTTGTAGAAAGGATAGAGGCATTTCTTTGTGTAACCCCATATATCAATAGACATGAATTCACCCGTACATTATATCTTAGTTAACTCCTTTGAGCTTAAAGCCTATTCTTTGATAACCCTTGAATGTTCTTCAAATTATTATATTTGTTCTACTTTACCTCCTAGAAGCACTTGTATTAATGCGAGGTTGGAGGTCTGGAGACAGACCCTCGAGTCTAAGGGTTTTAAACTAAATAGGTCTAAGACAGAATATCTAGAGTGCAAGTTTAGCGCCGAGTCAAGCGAAGTAGGCTGGGACGTGAAGCTGGGATCTCAGGTCATAGCCAAGAGGGACAGTTTCAGATATCTTGGATCAGTGATTCAAGGGGACGGAGAGATTGACGGGGATGTCACTCACCGTATAGGAGTGGGGTGGTTGAAGTGGAGGCTCGCATCAGGAGTCTTGTGTGACAAGAAAGTTCCACAGAAACTCAAGGGGAAGTTTTATAGAGCGGTGGTTAGACCCGCCATGTTGTATGGGGTGGAGTGCTGGCCTGTGAAGAACTCTCATGTCCAGAGAATGAGAGTTGCGGAGATGAGGATGCTCAGGTGGATGTGCGGGCTCACCGGATTAGATAAGATTAAGAATGAAGTTATTCGGGAGAAGGTGGGGGTGGCCCCAGTGGATGAGAAGATGCGAGAAGCGAGACTCAGGTGGTTTGGGCATGTGCGGAGGAGAAGCCCTGATGCACCGGTGAGGAGTTGTGAGCGACTGGCGGTGGTTGGCGCGAGTCGAGGCAGAGGGAGGCCTAAGAGGTATTGGGGTGAGGTGATTAGGCGGGATATGGCTAGAATGGGGATTTCCGAGGACATGACCCTTGATAGGAAAGTTTGGAGGTCTAGTATTAGGGTTGTAGGGTAGGGCCTTCTAGAATTCTTAGTACTTCGGTTAGGGGCTGAGTGGGGTTGGTAGCGATCTCTATAGTTAATTAATGTATTGTATTGTGCCTCTTATGGTAGTAACCGATTGGTATTATTGCATGTCATTCTACTTTTGGTTTTATGTTTAGATAATTATTTATTTGATTTATCCCGGATTTACTAACATTGTTTTGTTTTGTTTTGTTTTGTTTGTTGATTTTTTCTCTCTTTTTCTGAGCCGAGGGTCGGCCGGAAACAGCCTCTCTACCCTTTCGGGTAGGGGTAAGGCCTGTGTACGTATTACCCTCCCCAGACCCCACTTTGTGGGAACATGAATTCACCCGTATATTATATCTTAGTTAACCCCTTTGAGCTTAAAGCCTATTCTTTGATAACCCTTGAATGTTTTTCAAATTATTATATTTGTTCTACTTTACCTCCTAGAAGCACTTGTATTGTAATGAATATGCAAAAGTTTAAGTGTGGGGTGAAGGGAAATTGAAAAGGGAAAATCAAGAATGAATGGTAGAAAATAGTGAACTGGCCAAAATAATGTAAATGTATTGCAAAGCAATGAGAAAAAGAAAAGAAAAAGATATTTTATATCAATGTATACATGAAAATTAGAAAGGCCAATTACACCAACAAAAGAAAAGTGGGGATTAAAAGCAATTAAAGGTGAAGGAATGTTTAGGGGAGACATAAGGAAGAAAACGAAAAGGGAAGTTGTAAAAAAAAAGGAAAAGAAAAGTGCTTAGGGAGGTTAGTCACTATAACCAAAAGTATCCTACCCGTCCCATAGCCAACATTACAACCCTTAAAGACCTATTGATCTATGATTGAATAACTCGATTAGTGGAGTATTACACTAGGGGCAAGCCTATGGTGTGTCTGTATGCATATGAATGTTCTTTGTTGAGAGTGAGTGAATTTTTCCGATATTTATAAGTTCCATGTTTTTGAATTGTTAATGTGTGGGAACTTCTCTCAATAAATTTGGTGAGGGCATGTAATTCAAGAGGAAGAAGGTAAATTTGTAAGTTTTTGGTAATAAGTAGAGTAAGTAATAATGTGCTGGCATGAGAGTTTACGGTTAAGTAAAGATCATGCATATCTTAAGTTGTTCATGTATAATAGCTTTTGTGACATAATTTGGGGGAGACAAATTGTTGTTAATTGGCCTAAAGTGTGATTAAAGATTGCTCGAGGACGAGCAAAGGTTTAAGTGTGGGGTATTGATAATAGGTGAATTTGACTATAATTGTACCCTAAATAATCACACTTTGTTATGGAATTAATGTTATTTATGAGGACAAAATGCTTTGATTAGTGTTCGATTGTGTTTTACAGGTACATGTGATACATTGGATGCCGTAAAGAGCTATTTTGGAGTCCTAGGTTGATGAAAAAAGTGAAGAGGCTTGGAAGAAGCAGTGAAAATTCAAAAGTATTGTTCATCCGCGGTTCACTTGCGGCCGCGGATGAACCGCGAAAAAAGAAGGCCTCTGAAGTTTGACTGTTCGCGGTCCGCTCGCGGCCGCGAACGAACCGCGGAAGGCTCCGCGGCAGCAATCCCAATTGGACTCAAACTTAGTTTTTAAGCCCTAAAACCTCTATATAAACTCCTAGTTTGCCCCATAGAGGCATGTAATCTATTATTCAATATTTTTGCAAGGTTTTTAGTAGGAGAGATTCCTCTCAAACTCTTTATTTTATTTTCTTCAAGCATGAGTAGCTAAATTCTATTCTAATGTTTTGATGGAACCTATTGGGCGATGAACTTATCGTTTATGTGATTACAAATTGTGACTTAGATTTCTATTTGTTCAACTTCATTCTTATTGTAGTTAATTGGTAGAGCTCCCAATTAGCGGTGCCTATTTAGTGTGCATAACTTGGAAAAGAGTGCATATTTAGGTTTATTGTTGAACAACACCACACCTAGGTTATTGGAGGAATCTATAACTTTAGGCGTAAAGACGGGGTTAGGAATAACGAAGTCTTGGGTGCAATATTAAGTGAACTATTCAAATTAAAGCTAGCTAGTGTAGCTCGGGAGAGTGCACTAGTAAATTATTGTAATTGCTCGGAAGAGGGTTATGATACACATAGCGTTCATGATTGATAGAATATATTAACAATTTGTATGAGCATAACGATAAGGGATTCCATCGATAGGGGAAATCAATACCTTAGTCCTTCTCATAATATTCTTTTTACTCTATATTCAATTCTTTCTTTTAAGCATTCTTAATTATTGCAAAGTAGTAGTTCGAAAATCTTATACAAAAATATTCTAAATTTTGGGAACTTAATTCGGAAGTACTTTTGGGGTTGTGATAGTTGCAATTGGTAGGTTAATTATCTGTGGGATCGATCTTGGACTTATTAGACCAAGTTATATTGACTACGACCGTTGCTTGGACGTGAACCAACGAGCCGTTGGAGCGAAAGAGGTACCGACTACTTCTTGGAAAAGGGGTGGTCGTGGAACAGAGGGAGGCAATTGCTCGCCGCCCCGAGTCGAGACCGGTTTTTATGGGTGACGCCATCCGATCGGAGAGGTGACCCTCTTAAGGGAGGTTGCGAGAAGTACCGCTTTCGTGCGTGTTGAGGATGCCAGCGCGCCGACTATTTCCGGCAAGGCTATAGACAAGAAGGGGCCTGCTTCCGGACAAGCTCCTACTTTTGCGGACGTGTTGCAGCAGGACTACGCCTGGGTGGATATGATGATGATAGGTCCCACTCGTCGGCTCATGATCCCTACGGGATATAATTTGCTGCTGGAAACTGAGTAGACTGCGGCGGATATGTCCTTGCTATGTGGGGCTATCGAGGCGTAATCTTTGAAGGCCGTGAGCGATAGCGATCTGTCCCGTCGAGTCGTCGACGCTGCCTTACAAGTATGACTTGGCCATTTCTTTTCATAGTTCTCTTATGAGCCCTGAGGTATTATGTTATTTTGAATTATATATTTTCTTTACCTTTTTTATAGACCCTCATCTTAGAGGTAGAGTAGGGCCGGAGGGAGTGATAAGAAGAATGCCGCCCATAGCAAAGCGTCGAAGAAGTATCGGGAGGCCCGGAATAAGCACCAGATGTTGGCGGACATCTATACCCAAGACCCTCAGTTTCAATTATTTCGTGAGGGCTTGAAGCTGGTAGAGGATCAATTGCGGGAGCGTACGGCCCAATTGGAGAGGGCGGACACGGACTTAATGGCCGCTGTGGCCCGAAACACCGAATTGGAGAGTTTTCTCCAGCAGCGGGAGGTAGAGCTGGACCTGGGCCGTGTGGCGATGGCGGAGGCGGCGGATTTGCGTGCCAGGGTTGATGCCCTTAGCACTAAGCTCAGGACCGCAACGGCTGAGGTGGCTGCCCCCAGTAGGTGGAGACTGTTGCTCCAGCTAGCGATATGTCTCACGAGGCTCACGACATGCTTGTATATGCTGAGGCGACATAGACTATATATGAAGAGCCGTTGGCCGCTGGTAGAGCCACTGAGGCAGAGGTCGAAGCTCAACGTTGCCTCATCAGGGTCGCACGTGAGGATTGTGGGTATGACCTCGACTCTCCGAACAAAATGGGCGATTCCTTTCCGGAGGTGGACAAGTTGGGCACCGAGTCTTGGATTGATAGGATGTTTCGGGACGAAGTTGATAGGGACTGTAATAGCGGTGTGGCTGGTGCGTAGGTAGGTGATAGGGGCCATGGCGGTTAGATAGGAATTTGTTTTCTCTTTTTTGTAATCGGGACCATTTTGTAAACTTGCAATTTATAAAGATGATTTATGGTGATTCCATGGGCACTGCATGTGTTTTTATGTCTTCTTTTGCACTTCTGTGCTACGCATGGTGTGGCCTTTTATTTATCGTAGTCTTTTCATAAGTTGTTAGGGCCTTAACCCTTTAGTCTTATGTTGAAGGTGACCCTAGTCTCTCCTTACGCCGTCAGGGCCTTAGCCTTTTGTGTTTATTGGAGGCGACCGTAGTCTCTCCTTACACCATCAGGGCCTTAGCCCTTTGCATTTATTGGAGGCGACCGTAGTCTCTCCTTACGCCATCAGAGCCTTAACCTTTTGCTTTTATGGGTGGCCGTAGCCTTATTTTTGTCGAGGATGACCGTGGTCTTTCCCTACGTTGTTAGGGCCTTAGCCTTTAGTATATTTGAGGCGACCGTAGTCTTTCCTTATGTTGTTAGGTCTTTAGCCTTTAGTGTATCGGAGGCGACCGTAGTCTTTTCTTATGTTGTTAGGGCCTTAGCCTTTAGTGTATCAGAGGCGACCATAGTCTTTCCTTATATTGTTAGGGCCTTAGCCTTTAGTATATCGGAGGCGACCGTAGTCTTTCCTTATGTTGTTAGCGCCTTAGCCTTTAGTATATCGGAGGTGGCCGTAGTCTTTCCTTATGTTGTTAGGGCCTTAGCCTTTAGTATATCGGACGCGACCATGGTCTTTCTTTATGTTGTTAGGGCCTTAGGCTTTAGTATATCAGAGGCGATCGTAGTCTTTCCTTACGCCATCAAGACCTTAGCCCTTTACTTTTATGGGTGGCCGTAGCCTTATTTTTGTCGAGGATGACCGTGGTCTTTCATATATTGGAGATGGTCGTAGCCTTTCATATGTTGAAGATGGTTGTGACCTTTCATACATTGGAGATGGCTGTAGCCTTTCATATATTGGAGATGGCCGTGGCCTTTCATACATTAGAGATGGTCGTAGCCTTTCATACATTAGAGATGGCCGTAGCCTTTCATACATTGGAGATGACCGTATCCTTTCATGAATTAGAGATGGACGTAGACCTAGTCCCTGTGATACTCCATTCGGTCTGATCGCCGGTACGCTTGGTGTATCAGATTTAAACTTCTAAAACATTTCTGAGCATCTCCTTCGTCGCCTCATTAAAAACCTTTCCGAGAAAACCCAATTGGGACAAAACTCGGATGAGGGAAAAAGAGTATGACTTGGGGGATACTCTTTAGAAATGGAAATGTTTGAGGTGGGAGATGTTCCGATTGTTTTGGAGCGTCTTCCCGTTCATGGTCTCTAGCTGGAAGGAACCTTTGGGTGCTGCTGCGGTGATTTTGTAGGGTCCGTCCCAATTGGTGCCCAAATTTCCTTCGTTAGAGTCTTTGGATGTCAATGTATTGGCCTTTAACACATAGTCGCCTACCTTGAGTGGCCGGATTTTCGCTCTCTTATTGTAGTATCTCTCGATCTGCTGGTTTGGGCCACTAGCCTAATGTGGGCCATTTCCCTTCTTTCATCGGCTTTATCTAGATCTTGTAGTCGGTTTGCGTCGTTCTCTTCTCCACTTGTGTGCGAGAACCTTAGGCTTGGTTTGCCGACTTCGAGAAGTATGATGGCATCAGTCCTGTAGACCAACGAGTAAGGAGTTTTTCCTGTGGAGGATTTGAGGGTTGTCCTGTGTGCCCATAGTACTTCTGGTAGTAGCTCGGGCCTCAATCCTTTGGCGTCTTTGAGTTTTTTATTCAAAATGTTTAGTATGGTTTTGTTGGATGACTCTGCCTAGCCATTGGCGGCTGGATGATATGGCGTTGAAAGTATTCTTTTGATGCGCCATTTGTCGCAGAAGTCGGTTGTTTTTTGTCCTATGAACTGTCGTCCATTGTAGCATGATTTTTCTTTGGGGATGCCGAAGTGACATATGATGTTCTTCCAGATGAAGGCGATGACCTCTTGCTCGCGAGTCTGGGCGTAGGCACCTGTTTCCACCCACTTGGAGAAATAATCAGTTAAAACTAATAAGAAGCGTACCTTCCCTCATCCGACGGGTAGTGGTCTGACGATGTCCATTCCCCATTTGATGAAGGGCCATGGTGATTTGACCGAGTGGAGGGGTTCCTCCGGCTGATGTATCAGAGGTGAGAACTTTTGACATTTTTCACATTGGTGAACGTATTCTGCCGCGTCCTTTTTCATGGTGGGCCAGTAGTACCCAGCCCGTATTAGACATCGCACGAGTGCTCGGTTGCCTGTATGAGCGACGTAATGACCTTCGTGGACTTCCTCTAACGTTGGCGTCATCTGGTTGGGGACTAGGCACTTACAGGGGCCCTCCAAAAGTCCTTTTGTAGGGGTCGTTATTTACCAAATAGTACCTCACTGCCTGTGTGCGAAGCTTTCTCGCTTCTTTTTTGTCATGTGGTAGGTTTCCATCCTGCAAATATGATACAAATTGATTGCGCCAGTCCCAAGTCAGTTGTAGGTAGAGTACCTCGGTGGTAGATTTCTGAGTGAATGAGGGTGACGGTGCTTTCTTTATTTAGGTTGGTGGCGGTCGCGGCCAGTTTAGCCAGTCTGTCTACTTCGGCGTTATGCACCCTACGAACTTGTTCAAAGTAACATTCGTCGAGCTGGGCCATTAGTTTGCATATCTCAGTTCGGTATTTTTGCAGTCTCTGTTCCTTGACCCGATAAGTCCCGGTGACTTGATTTACCACAAGTGTGAGTCGCAATGTAGGACCAGTCGGCGAGCTCCGTACCTAATGGATAATTTTATACCTGCAATAACAGCTTCATATTTTACCTTGTTGTTAGTCATCTCGGGATATCATATGGACTGGCGAATGACTTTGCCCGTGGGAACTTCGAGGACGAGTCCCAGTCCCGATCCCGAGGTGTTTGCGGCCCCATCGGTGTGGAGAATCTATGGGTCGGTGTTTGAAGCGGCATGCAGGGCTTCCTTCTCCGCCTCTGATGAGATTTTAACACTATAGTCGGCCACGAAGTCGGCGAGGACTTGTGACTTGATGGCGGTTCTAGGGATATGAGTGATGTCATGCTCGCTGAGCTCTATGGCCCATCTAGGGAGATGGCCCAATAGTTTGGGCTTGTGCAGGATGCTCCTCATAGGGAAACTGGTCACTACTTTGATGGAGTGACACTGGAAGTAGGGTCTCAGCTTTCTGGAAGCAGTGACCAGTGCCAAAGCCAATTTCTCGAGGTGTGGGTACCGTGTTTTGGCGTCCACTAGGGTTTTGCTAATGTAATAGATAGGTGATTGCATACTTTTTTCTTCATGAACCAGTACCGCTCTGATACGGCTAGATATATCAGTAAAGGCTCACCTGGCTTTGTTTTTGACAGCAATGGTGGCGACGACAGATATGCCTTGAGTTCTTACAGGGCTTTGACGCATTCGTCATTCCAGTGGAATTCGTTGTCCTTTCTCAACATGCTGAAGAATTTGTGGCATCTATATGACGACCGGGAGATGAAGCGGGAGAGGGCGGCTATTCGGCCTGTCAACTTCTAAACCTGTTTCTTGCTGCTGAGTATTTTGGGTATTGAGGCGATTGCCTTGATCTGATCGGGGTTGACTTCGATCCCTCTTTGATATACGAGAAAGCCAAGGAACTTTCTTGACGCTACGCCGAAGGTGTATTTCTCGGGATTCAGCTTCATTCCGTATTTGTGCAGTATCTTGAAGGCCTCTTGCAAGTGGTCGATGTGATCCTCCTTCCTTGCCGACTTCACTAGCATGACGTCGATGTAAACCTCCATGGTTTTCCCAAGTTGCTCCTTGAACATCTAAATCACAAGCCATTGGTAAGTAGCCCCTGCGTTCTTAAGCCCGAAGGGCATCACTCTGTAACACTAGGTACCTTGGTGTGTGATGAACGTGGTTTTATCCTGATCTTCCTCGGCCATCAGGATTTGGCTATAGCAAGAGTATGCGTCCAAGAAACTTAGTAATTCATGTCCGGCGGTGGCGTCGATCAGTTGATCGATGTGAGGTAGGGGAAGGAATCCTTAGGACAGGCCTTGTTTAGGTTAGTGAAGTCCACGCACATCCTCCATTTCCCATTCTTCTTTTTGACCATCACTACGTTGGCAACCCATTGTGGGTATTTCTACTCCCTGACGGAGCCGTTGGCTAGCAACTTGTCTACTTCTTTAGCGGACTGGCTCATTGATTGCGGCGTTGAACTTTCTCCTGATTTGCCTTACCGGTGGATGTAATGGGTCCAAGTTGAGCCGGTGGGTGGCGATATCTGGCGAGATCCCTGGCATGTCTGCATGGGAAAAAGCAAACGTGTCTGCATGTTTAGTAAAAAATTCATGATACTTACCCTGGGTCGGCGAGCCCGTGGCCGATGTATGCCTTCTTTTGGGGTCGTCACGATCTAGCTGAACTGGGTCGAGATCCTCGACCGTTGCTTTACAAGTTTCCACAACATTTGGGTCTCTAATGGCGTCGGCCGTCGGGTCCACTTTGGTCTCCGACATGGCTGATTGCTATGCTTCTGTGCTTGCCTCGTTCAATTGTTGGGTGTGGGCGCAGTCTTGTGTTATTTTATAGCACTCTTGCGTCGTGCGCGGTTCTCCCATAATGCTGAATATTCCCCAAGGGGTAGGGAATTTGACCACTCGATACAAGCTAGAGGGGACCGCTCACATGGCATGTATCCATGGGCGCCTAATGATGATGTTGTAGGCTGTCTCCTGGTTTATCGCATGGAAGGTGGTTTCCAGGGTGACTCCCCCCGCGAGGACGGGTAGAGTCACTTATCCCGAGGTGCGCTCCATTGCATTGTTAAAACTAGTTAGAGTTATGCAGCGGGGGGTTATCTTGTCTTCGAGTCCCATCTGTGAGAGGATTCTCAGATGGATGATGTAGGCGCCGCTTCCGTCATCGATCATGACCCTCCTGACATCCGTCTCGACGATACATAAAGTAATAACTAAAGCATCATAATGAGGGAAACACAAACCATCGGTGTCAGACTTATCGAAGGTGATACTTCCTTCGAGGTCATCATACCGTTCGTGGGAGATGGTCCTCTTCAGTCTGTGCGTGTTGGAAAATTTGACATGATTGATGGCGATGTGGTTCCCTTCTCCGATGATCATATTCACCATACACGTCGGAGAGGGTTGTTTCACAGGCCCACGGGAATTTTCTCGTCCGCGTGCAAAATTAGCTTTGCCCTTGTCGCTGAGCAGCTCCTTCAAGTACCCTTGGTTTAGTATCCTGACGACTTCTTATCGTAGGCCGATGCAGTCTTCAGTCATGTGCCCCTGTTCTTGGTGGAATTCACACAGGACGTTTTACTTTCTTGTGGCATGGTCTGATTTCATCTTCTGAGGCCATTGCACCTTGGTGCCGAGCTTCTCTAGTACGTACACAATTTCTGAAAGAGAGACACAGATGTTATATGAAGAAAGTAAAGAGGGCGTACCTTGTTAACTTCTGAGTGGTGTGAGATGGCGTTGCAGAGCGTATGCATGGCGAGGGAGAGGATGGGGGGGACCTCATGTAAGGTTGGTTTGCTCTTTACTGGGGTGAGGGGGAGTTCCCGGCATCCCTCGTGTCATCGATCTCTCCTTGTGTCTGGATGTATGGCTGTCAGCCGTCTGGTTGATCCGTTAAGATCCTTCTCGTCTGCCCATACCTCGGCGTAGTAGGCATTATGGATCTCGTCCCAGGTTGTAGGGGGATATTTCATGAGCCGGCTTAGTAGTTTTTTGGTTGCTCTAGAGTTGTGCCTGCTGAGTCCGTTCTGGAAGGCTGCTACCGCCATACCCTCTGACACGTTCGGTAGGCTCATTCTTACCCTGTTGAACCTGGCAAGGAAGACCGTGAGGCCTTCGCTCGTGGTTTGTGTGAGGGAAAAGATATCATTTACCCTTGCTTCTGCCTTTTTAGCACCGGCATGTGCTGTGATGAACTTATCCGCCATGACCGGCGCCTGACCGGGTTGCCCCAGTCAAGCGGACCTGGGTGCCTTTCATTCCCACGTGTTAACCCTGTGTTGATTGTTCCTCATTAACCAAATATTTTACCAATAATGACTGATTTCATAATGCATAAACATAACCATGTGATTGATTCACTAACAAGTTCATAATTTATATTTACAACGCCCCATACATATACATAGGCCACAATCCCACAGTTTACATGTCTACAGAGCCTCTAGGATACAAAAAGGGAAATACAATACTTGGCGGTAACAAGGCTCCGGCTATACCTTACAAAACCAAAATGAAATCTAAACCGAAGTGGCATGAACCACACAAGGCCCCGAGGAAGAAAGGGGCTCACCAAAACGGGCAGTGGAAGGAGAAGGATACTACTGCCGATGAGCTGAAGTGCCTGCTACCGATCCACCTACAATCATGACACGAATGTAGCGCCCCCGGCAAAAGGGACGTCAGTACACTTGAATTGTACTGGTATGTATGGACAAACTTTGTCCCAAGTAAACTCAAGCCATTAAATTACATCAACAATTAATTAAGCCAGAGCCAACCATGTTTCCACATTTTCCTCATTTCAAATAATTCTCACACAAAGCACTTTCTACGATCAACCAATTTAACAATAACCAATCAATCACGTAAAGCACAAGTAGTCAAACAAAGGGGCAATCGGTGCCCCACAGGTTGCAAACTCTCCTGCTGTCTCCTTTCACAATTTCACATTATTGATTTTTGTATCAATTTTCAATAGCGATTTCGATCGCTTTCCATCCTTATTGCCCCCGACCACCCTTATTACCTCGGCCACCCTTATCACCCCAACCCACACCTTATTTCCCCACGTTGCGGCGCGCAACACGACCCCGCCTTACAGTTGAAAACACAACAATTTCAAACAACAGATAAGGTACTACACACAATTTCAACAAGTTCAAATAAGCAACTTACACATTGGTTCATGTTCTCAATTTCTTCTCAAGCCAATATCAAAACCAAGTTACAAGTATTCCAAAATCGAAAATGCCCACATAATCATGTTCAACAATTTACCACAATTAAGGTGTTTCAAATTCCTTCCACAATAAGCCAAATATGCCATCACAATGGTTGTTCCCAATTCTTTACCAATCTCGATTACCTTTTTATCTTTCCATTCATATTTCATACCACACCACACGTAGTTCAACATCAATCAAATGCTCAACAAGGAAATCAAACAATTACGTAAAATTTCTCAATTTGACACATGCCAAAACAATTCGCACACATTTGGGCGATTTTACAAGAATCAAAATTAGCCATACATACCTGGTGAATGAGTTTTCTTCCGTTAACTTCCTACTTTATGCTTACCCACGCTATCTTACTCTTGCCAACCTTGTTCTTGAAGACTCTTACTTCTACTCACTTCTTTTTACTAAAAATCAAGTTCAATAATCATGCATGAGTGTAAAAATTCTATTTTTAAAAGCTATTATATGCAAACCTCTCTTTACCCAATTAAAACTGAAAATCAAAGAAAATAATTAGGGTTTTTACCTTGAAAAGATTGGGGAAGTTGAATCCTTGCCCTAAGATCCCTTGGAATTAAGATGGTTGGAACAATCTTTGAAGATGAAAGATTTCTCTCTCTAAAAACCCTCTCTTCTCTCTCTAATTTTGGTAAGATGATATGATAAAATGAAGAAGAAGTGTGTTATATTAAAGAAGAGATCGGGTCAAAATGTTACAAAAATATGGGCCGGGGTCAATTATGCGGTGCACTATGCGACCGCAGAATCAACATGCGGTCCGCATAGTGACCGCAGAATTGCCCCAAATTTACACAGGTTCTGTTAAGGAATGCGGCCCGAATGCGGTCCGCATGTTTGATCTGCGGTCGCAAAATGCACCGCAGATTTGACATGCGATCGCATATCGACCGCACTTTTGACACGATTTTTGGGAAACTCTCTGGAACGTTTTGCGGCAAGAATGCGGTCCGCATATCAGGTTTGCGGTCGCATTCTTGACCGCATATTTGACATTTTTCGGAAAAATTAATTCTCTATATTTTTGAAACTTAAATCACTACCAAGGGTCCGAACCGCGGTGAGCAAGCTCGCCGCGAAGAATTCTACGCATTCCTAACACATTATTCGGACCAAGACACCACAGCTACTAGGTTTTATGCACAAAATTTTACGGGGCCTTACACATACTTGGAAAACCAATCTACCACAACCAAGATAGTTGTGAGATTGCTTTGGCGGGTAGTTGGGAATACTAGGTCAAGGCTCCCCCAGTCAATTTTTTGCCGAACTTCTTCCGTAACACTGATGGTACCTGTTCTTTAGACAAATCATTACCTTTCACAGCGATGACATACTAGATGAGATGATTCTCGGGATCGGTGGTTCCGTCGTACACCCTTAGGTAGGGGGCATCTTGAAGGTCTTCGGGATGGTGTAGGGTGCGGCTTCTTCGGAGTAGGGTTATTCTATAAACCTTCCTACGTCCCGTTTGGGTAGCAATTTAGGTGCTCCGGGGATCTTGTCAACTCTATCTTGGTGTTCCTTCATTTGGTCACGGAGGGCCTGATTTTCGCTTTCCATTTCTTCCATCTCCCTTAGAATGGAGGCCAATGTGTCATCGTGTGTTTGAGTTTCGACGGGTTGGCTGTTGGTTCGTGTTCCTTCCTGTTAGTCTGTTGCGGTGGTGTTGCTTGTTGTTGGTGCTGCATTTTCATAACCCCATGGTGGCTTTTCCACTAAGCCGCTCAGGGTGTTGGTTAACCATTCCTCCAGTAGTTTCCTTATCGCTAGGGGTGCTTCTCTTGAAGTAGAGGTGTCATTCTTCTGCAGGGTTGCAAGATTCCCGAAGGGGAAGGTGAGACTTCCGCCTCAGGTGTGATATCAGGGGTGGCTTTGATGGCAACACTACCACCGGCCTCGTTCATGGAACCCAAGAGGTTGGTAGTAACTTCTATCACAACATTGGATCTGGTGTTGTTTTCGGCCATTTCTGGGTTCTTTCTGATGATTGGATCTTGTGGATATATACTACGAGTTTGATTCTCGAAATTCCCACAGACGATGCCAAATTATTCGACTCGAAAGTACCAGTTATTTTTTTAGTTAAAAACAATCAAAGAATATATGATAGGGTAAATCGGAATCAATGGTAATATATCCAAAGATAGATCTTTAGATTCGTATAAAGATTGTTCTTATAAAATTGTAATGGATCTTGATGAAGTGTTAAAGCTAGTTAGTAACAGAGAGATGAAATATAGAGAGAATGATAGATAAAGAGAGAGTTGTATTATTATTGACTAATAACACTTGCCTTACAAATGAGGGAGACCCTTCCTTGTATAGAAGGAAGGTCCCCTCGCCAACACATTACATTATTTCAGAGCTACTATTATTAGAATAACGGTATAGGGGAGGGGAAGTCGAGGCGTCAGTACGAGCAAGTCTGTTGATACACCTCTATGGTCGGGGCGTACCCTTTCGTCGTATGGATGTGAGATGTTGGTAATCTGTGTTCAAAATAAGAAAATCGGAGAAGTAAACAAACGTTAGTTCAATAAACAAAAAGTAAAATAATAATTTCGAGCCCACAAGTTGCTTGTGTATCATTAAGGAATTTAATCCCCTCACTGTTGCCCATGGTTTTGGATTAATTCCTCCCAGGATAGAATGGAATAACTATTCTGCAACACTGGCAATCAAAACTACAGAATTTCAGCGAACTCAACAGATGGAGCAAATCACACTTGACACTTATGTTTATTTGAAAATAATGCAACATTATAGAAAAGAGGGGAGAAATTTTCATTTTTTTTTCTATTTGATTTTCATGTCACAAATATGAGGCCAGGCCTCTAAATTTATAGACAAAGGAAGGGTGATATGGAGAGGTGCAATCTAAAAGGTGCCTCTTATGGAGAGGTGCAATCCAAAAGGTGCCTCTTCCATTTCTCATTCACTCCCTTTAATAAAAATGCAACAATCCCCCACATGAATGGGGAATGGGCATATGTGGAAAACCATACATGAACATACTATGTGATTCGCAAGTAGGATTAATCGCATCCGGATAAGTAGGTTTCCCTTTGAACTTTTCGTAGTGAACTTATGTCGGATATACTCGGTCAATCGGTAGAATTGATATCTTTGAACCGTCGAGCTTTGGTGTATACCTAGACAACCATAAGTCACACAATCAACCCTTAACCGTCTTTGGTTCTCATTATTGTGTTCGTTTCAGCCATGAACACCACCTGGTTCATAAGTGCATGGAGAACTGGCCTTACAGAATTCTCCTTGAAGCGGCTTACACTTCACACTTACATAGGTGATTCCTAAACGTGTTATCGCGTAGATACACTATTTGATATACCTTGTATCAAACTTAGAAACCACTAAAAAATGTCTTAACATTTTATCCTTGTTACTCTGAACATTGTCTTCATCACGAGAATGGACTAAAATATTATATTTGACAATGTTGAACCGGTCATGCATAACTTTGTTTGCTCCTTGAACCAAGATCTCGGACCTCCAAAATTCTAGGTAGAGTTACCGCCATGATGACTTGTCCTCGGCCATAGTCCCATTCCCTTACATGATTTCTCAACTCCCTCTCTAGTCAAACCTTTTGTAAGCGGATCCGCCAAATTATCCTTTGACTTTACATAATCAATTGTGATAATTCCACTAGAAAGTAGTTGTCTAACGGTGCTATGTCTGCGTCTTATATGACGAGACTTTCCGTTATACATAATGCTCCCAGCCCTTCCCATTGTCGCTTAATTATCACAATCTATACATATAGGTGCCAAAAATTGGGCAAAAATAGAATATCTTTCAAGAAATTCAGGAGCCATTCAGCTTCTTCACCGGCCTTGTCTAAGGCTATAAGCTGAGCCTCCACTGCAGAGCGGTCAATGCACATTTGTTTGGACAATTTCCAAGATATCGCTCATCCATCGACTGTTTAGAATCGATTGAACCGGTGATTTAATTTGCATCACTATACCCCCTATTATCGTGGGATACTTATTGTAGTGCAAAGCATAATTTGGAGTATATCTCAAATACTTCAAAACTCATTTCATTATCATAAACATTCAATGCAAACTTCCTTATGTTGTAGACTAATACGTCTCGACTTTCGATTGCATATCGGATTATTGACTACACTTAATGTAGTATATTATAATGACGGCCGGAATGATTGGCATCAGTTGTGACCATAACCTTTTAATATATAACATATTTCGCAATCACTCCGCCATTTCCAAGCATTTGTATGCTAATTATTCATACGTCTATATGATATGCAAATTATAGCACCTTTATTTATGAAACAAATCCAACTTGCAATGGATTTTGGTCATGTTCATCGGTTGGTTCACCTCATTATAGACCAACGTATTAATATATTCGTTCATGAATGGTCATGTCTATACAAAAATGTATAGACGTATCTTTCTATGAAAAGTCACAACCTTCAAAGTGACATCATTTCATAAAAGAACTAAACCATATAAATTCGCATTGACCTTTCGAGAAAAGCACGTGACCAACTTCTGAATTAGTAGTCTATCAACTAGTCTTCATTAAGACTAAGCAACTTATGAATTTACCAACTACTATATCAATGGGTTTCAAAAATTATATCATTTAGACATTACGTCTAACATTTGCTTTTGTCATGCATAAGATAAAAGCCTCCACATTTTAAATATTTCATCAACGTATAATCAAAATAACGACTATATGATTTGAAGTATTCTTAATGTAAACACTTTTATTTACACTTATTAATTTTTTAAACTATTTGACAATATTATTTTGTCAAATCTCGCATGTCATTGTTTGGGTGACTCAACAAGTCGACATACCTTCATTTCTTTTTCGGGAACGACGAACCCTTCAGGTTGTTCCATGTAAATTTCTTCCTCCAAGTCTCCATTTAAGAAGATTTTCTTTAATTTCATCTGATGGATTTCAAGGCCATACATGGCGGCTAACGCTATTAACACCTGAGTAGATGTAATCAACGTTGCCGGTGAGTATGTATCAAAGTAATCAAGACCTTCTTGTTGTCTAAACCCTTTTGACAACTAATCTTGCCTTATATTTGTCAATAATACCATCAGCTTTTATTTTCCTTTTGAAAATCCACTTAGAATCCAAAGGTTTATTTCCTGGAGGAAGATCAACCATTTCCCAAGTTTGAATACTTAATATGGATTCTATCTTACTATTGACAACCTCTTTTCAATATTGTGCTTCCGAAGAAGACAATGCTTCTTTAAATGTTTAAGTCTTATTTTCCAACAAGAATGTTAGAAAGTCCTGTCCAAAGGAAGTAGTTATCCTTTGGCGTTTACTACGTCTTAGATTCACCTCAATAGGTGTACTTTCTTTTGCTTCTTCACGTGTTCACTTAGATTTTCACTAGACGACTCATGTTCCTTTATATACGATTAAATTCTCAAAAAAAATCAGCATTATCTGATTCAATTACCATATTAATATGAATATCGGGATTTTCTTATTTATGAATCAGAAAACGATATGCCTTACTATTTGTTGCATATCTTATGAAAACGAATCAACAGTTTTCGATTCGATTTTATCCTTTTGGGTTTAAGAACTTGCACTTTACCCAAATATCCCCCACACTTGAAAATATTTCAAGTTGGGTTTTCTTCCTTTTATTCATTTTTCGTATGAAAGGATTCCGTAAGAATAGCTTCTCCCCACAAGATCTGGAGTAAACAAGAACTTACAACAAGGCATTTTAGCATCTCATTTAACGTTCTACTCATTGTTTCCACAATTCCATTAGATTGCGCTAATGAAGGGGCAGTCGTTTGGTGAATAATACCATATTCCAAACATATTTCATCAAAATGGAGATTCATATTCGACGCCCTTATTACATTGTTGAGCCCGCCACAAGAACCGTTGTTTGTGCCATAACATAGTCAGAATAAATGGTGAAGTTTTTAATCTTCAAACCAATCGACACAATCAAAATTAATAAATGGTGAAGTTTTTAATTTTCTAACCGAGTACTACCTGATACCGGATATATTAAATGGTGAAGTTTTTAATCTTCAAACCATGTAATATGTGACACAACAAATTTAATAAATGATGAAGCTTTTAATATTCAAATCGAATAATAAATTAGAGTAGAAAAATCAGTAAGATTTTAATCTCTAAAACGAGTATAAAGTCATTTAGACTTTAATTTCCGACAAATGAGTAGAAAGTTACAAAAACTTTAATCTCAACGATCGAGTATAAATCACACATATTTTGATCTCGAAATCAATGAATCGCAAATCTTTAGCACGAAATTCATGAATTTAGAAACAATAGGCATAGAGACATCTAAGAAGTTCAACGCATAGATACTCATTAGAAACCTTGGCTAACACAATATATTTGCATCCATGACCACCTTTGTCGTCGTCGAACTCTTCAATTTGAATACTTTCACTTCTTCATTTTCTCTGTGGCATACAAACGATCATAGTTTTACTCAGAAAATTATATCTTTCGGCCAAGGAAAATATTTCATTAAATTCCTTAAGATTGTTGGTAATCTGTGTTCAAAATAAGAAAATCAGAGAAGTAAACAAACGTTAGTTCAATAAACAAAACGTAAAATAATAATTCCGAGCCCACAAGTTGCTTGTGTGTCCTTAAGGAATTTAATCCCCTCACTGTTGCCCAAGATTTTGGATTAATTCCTGCCAGGATAGAACGGAATAACTATTCTGCAACACTGGCAATCGAAACTACAGAATTTCAGCGAACTCAACAGACGGAGCAAATCACACTTGACAATTATGTTTATTTGAAAATAATGCAACATTATAGAAAAGAGGGGAGAAATTTTTAGTTTTTTTTCCATTTAATTTTCATGTCACAAATATGAGGCCAGGCCTCTAAATTTATAGACAAAGGAAGGGTGATATGGAGAGGTGCAATCCAAAATGTGCCTCTTCCATTTCCCATTCACACCCTTTAAAAAAAATACAACATGAGAGAGGATATCGTCCGACGCCTACGGACGTATAAGGATACGTGCTTGACCCGCATTACATCCGATTTGACCCTATACAGAACCCATTCCTTAAGACCAAAAATATGAGAAATCAGAAACATTTCTCTTATTGAAATTCAAACAACAATTGTGTCCCTTGGTTTTTAGAACCAAAAACGTGAGAGAAGGGAGACATTCGTCTAATTTCAAGACTTCAACAATTCGATCCTTAGCCAACACTTCGTTCAGAAAACATTAAAAGCAGATTAATTCGTCCGAAATTTCAAGTTTGTTCAGGTGTGAATTTCGTCCATATTTCGCAGAAGCATGTTTGTTCGGGAACAGGTATGTTAAGTCACTTTCTTCTTTTTTTGGCATGATTTAAAGTGAAAAGAATATGCTACGTCATATCGGATCTACTCCTAGCAATTAAGTTTGTCCATATTGTTCTTTCCTTATAAAATTATTATAAGCAAGTGTGTATGATCTTTGAATCCTACTAAGGTTCTTATTGAGGGTACGGATATCCATAATATTCTTAAGTCACTTCGAAAGGTTTAGAACGTGATTCCATTGGTCGAGCATGCATTATCTATATGTATGTATTTTACTCTACCGAGTCGTGCTATAGTCGGCCTAGTACGACACCTATTGTGCAACCACTGATCAGTTGGGTTTCACCGAGCTCCACGTGATCGGGTACGATTCTACCGAGCCTTATGATGGTCGGGTACGTTTTTATCGACTCCTGTAGGCATGTAATTTTGACCCGAGCATTAGAATCACCTTGAATAATCCTAGTATGTTTCTTAGGATATTTATTTGGGTTTATTTTATAGGGTATTACTTTATTACTAATTTTAAGGCACAAAAATTAAAAAAAAATACAAAAATAGTTTCATGCTCTATTTTATCATATTTAGTTTAAGTTATTAATATTCTTTTATATATTTATAGCCTTATATTTGTTTCTACTATAATTTTAACTCTTGTTTTAATCCATATAAAACATATATATATATATATATATATATATATATATATATATATATATATATATATATATATATATATATATATATATATATACTATTACATAATTTATTTAATTAATTAAAATTAATTTGGTTTTAATTTAAAGGATTGGATTATTCACTTAGTGGATTGTTAAAATTAAAGAAGTGCAAGTTTTGGGCCCAATTATCAAAAGAAAAGTCCCAAAATTGGGCAATCCATCTCCCAAACCCCTGACCCGCTGACCCGCCCCAATTCCCCCTTCAAATCCTAGCCCTCATCCCAATTAATCCAACGGACCACAATTAATCACCAAACCCCATACAAAAGCTCTATATTCCCAAAAAAATCACAAAATCCTAAATCTAAAGATACAAGCTTTAGCCGCCACCCCTCTTCAGCCATATCTCGCCGCAAAATCACCCCCAAAACCACAAAAATCTTCCTCAAATCATTACACGGTCCCCTCCCTCATGGTCCCTTCCTCTCATATTTCTTCCACGTCATCCGAATCTACAACGACCTCTACCAACAAGAACGTTCTTGTTTCTTTGTCATACGGCCTGTGAAAAAAAATAAAGTTAATTTTTTGGAAAAATATAAATTCTCTAGAATGTCCTAGTATGGTATCCTTGATATTTAGTAGACATATCTAGATGTTCTAGAATGTTGTAGGAATATAAGACTTATCTAGATATTCTAGAGTGTTGTTAGAAGATAAGGTTGCTAGAATCTTCTTTGTACATTATGTAGCATCATATCTAGAATCATCCATAGGCTAGTATAAATAGGGAGTGTCTTGTTCATTTGTAACCAAGCCAAAAAATCAAGAAAGTCTTCTTTCCTAAAGAAAGTTCTCTCCAAAATTTTTCTTTTCCTTTGAAAGCTTCCTCTTCCTTAGTTGAATCCTCCAATCTTAGTTAACGATCTTGGGCTAGCAGAATGTTTCCGAATAATACTCTTCTTCTGCTATTCTTTACATGGTATCAGAGCCATAAGACGACTTTTAGATTTCAAGGTCGGGTTAGTGGTTGATTCAACTGGTTTTTCTAAATGGATTTCGGTGGTCGTATTAATGGACTGGGGATGGATTTATTGAACCAGTCCAATTACAAGGTATGGAAGAGTTGTATGGAGTCATACCTTGTAGGTGAGGATTTGTGGGAAGTTGTCAATGGGAGTAACACAAGTCCTCCTGCTGATGCACCGGAAAATAGCAATACGCATAAGAAGTGGAAGCAGATTAATGCTAAGGCGGAATTTATCCTGAAGAGGTCTATCTCTTCTAATTTATTTGATCATATTATAAGGTGTAAATCGGCTCATGAAATAAGGAGGACCTTCGATCGACTGTTCAACAAGAAGGATGAAGCTCGGCTAAAGATTTTGGAGAATGAGTTAGCTAACACCACTCAAGGTAATCTCTCTATCGCCAAGTATTTTTTGAAGGTTAAAAATCTGTGTTCCGAAATTTCTCTATTAAATCCGGACGAGGCTATCTCTGAAGCACGAATAAGAAGAATCAGTATTCGTGGTTTAAAGTCAGAATATATTCCATTTATTACATCGATTCAAGGATGGGTTCAACATCCTTCTTTGGAAGAATTTGAGAATTTGTTATCGTCACAAGAGCTACTAGCCAAACAGATGGTTGGTGTATCTATCAAAGAAGGAGAAGGAAATGCTCTTGTTGCCGATAAGAGAAACTATAAAGGGAAATCAAGAGATAGCATGCACTTTCAGCCCTCAAGTGGTTCAAGCTCGTCGGGAAAGAAGGGGGAGTCTTCCAGTAACAATAAAAAGCTTTTAAAATGTTACCGTTACGGCAAACTCGGGCATATAAAAAGATATTGTCGAGTCAACGAGAGCAATATGGCTCAAACCAAGAAAGTTGCTGAAGAAAAAGAGAAAGAAGAAGGCTGGGGAAAGTGTTTTGTAGCGGAGACTCGAGCAATAAATGCCATGGCTTCCATAAATTTTGAAAGAGACTGGATCGTGGATTCAGGATGTGGGCACCATCTCCCGAGGACACATGTCACGACCCGGATTTTCCCCCAACATCGGGATCATGATGGCGCCTACTCGTGGTAGCTAGGCAAGCCACTGTATTCATACTATCCTGTTTTTAACACAATTTTAATTAAATAAATGCGGAATACTTTATCGAAATAGAAATAACTAATTACAAGATGAAAATCATACTGAAATCCTCTACCCATGACGTGGAGTCACCAACTCACGAACTACTATGGAATACTACACATAAAAGTCTGAAGGAAATATAACATAATTCTGTTTGTCTCGGAACAAAGAGACTACATCATAAGTAAAGAGAGAGATGACGAGCCTGCGGACTTCTGCAAGCTACCTCGGTCTCAAATGTGATCAACTCCCACGCAATCGATTTACTGCTGCTGCTCCTGATCGTAACCTGGACCTGTGCAAAAACGCACAGAAGTGTAGTATCAGCACAACCGACCCCATGTGCTGGTAAGTGCCTGGCCTATCCAGGCGAAGTAGTGACAAGCCTAGGACCAGACACCCACATAAACATGTGCAATTCAATATATATGTATACCACGGAATAACAAGAAATAACCAAGTAATAACACAATAAGGAATATCTCAAAGAATTCAACAATTAACAACAGTTAATAAATTCACAAGGAAAAACAAAGTATAATGGAAACACAAGTAATATCAAGTCAAGGAATAGCAAGCAGTTGCACGGCATCACCCTTCGTGCTTTTACTCTCATCCTCACCAAATAAGCAAATAAAGTACACGGCATCACCCTTTGTGCTTTTACTCTCATCCTCACATCCATAGTACGGCATGATCCTTCGTACATGGTTCAATAACAGGGCACGGCATGATCCTTCGTGCATAATCAATAAATAAACATGGCACGGCATTAACCTTCGTGCATAAATAAATAAACATGGCACGCCATCACCCTTCGTGCATTATCACTCTTCCTCACCCAAATAACAATCACAGTTAAGGGCAAAGAAAGAAGCAGTAATTCATAAACTGTCCCAACAAGGGCAATCAATAATCATCTTCACAACAAGTCCCGACAAGGGAAAACAATAACAATTCATCCGTAATATATCTCAAAATAATCATTTTTCCAACGACTCACGGTCATACTAGACGCCAGTGTATGGATGCTCGTCACCACAGCCCATACACCGCACACGATCACATAACACATAACACATAATCCTATTCCCTCAAGCTAGGATAGAACAAACACTTACCTCGAATGTTTATGAACAATTCAATCCGTGGAGATGTCTTTTTCTTTCAAATTTGGCTCCAATCCAATCGTATCTATACACAATTGACTTAATATCATCAATACTACTCAACAAACTAATTCTTAAGACCAAATACAACTTTTACAACATTCTGCCCGGAATAGTGAATTTCAACCCCGGGCCCATATGGTCGGAACTCGGGGTTAGGACCAAAATCCGGTTACCCATCCCCCCACGAGTTCATGTATATGATTTGTTTCAAAATCGGACCTCAATTCGAGGTCCAATTTCCCAATTTATGAAAAACCCTATATTCTAACAAAAACAAGAAATTCTACCATGAAAACCTTTGATTTCTAATGAAAAACATGTTTAATGATGTTAGGAATTGAAAGAATTAAGTAAAAAGTGACTTACAATTGTTTTGATGAAGAAGGAATCAGTGAAGAATCGCAAATGGGTGTTTTTGTTTTGTAAAAAGTGAAGAAATGACTGAAAATCGTGTTTTACAGGTCTATGTGTTCGCATTTGCGAACATGGGTTTGCAATTGCGAACCCCGACCAATTTCTGGAGTTTGAAAAATAAGCTAAGGCTGCTGGGAAGTTCGCATTTGCGAACTTTTGTTCGCATTTCCGAACACTGACAGAAAAAAGGGGTTCGCAATTCCGAACCCGGACCAACTTTTGGAGTTTGAAAAATAAGCTAAGGCTGGGAAGTTCGCATTTGCGAACTTTTGTTCGCATTTGCGATGCCAAGACAAAACTGGGATGTTCGCATTTGCGAACTTTTATTCGCATTTGCGAACTTTTGTTCGCATTTGCGAACACAGGCATAATATGGGAAGTTCGCATTTGCGAACTATTGTTCGCATTTGCGAACAAGGCTGGGTCATGAGGGTCTTCGCATTTGCGATCAGGGTTCGCATTTGCGAGCCCTGCCTTGATCTGCCCCTTTCGCAATTGCGAGAAATACTTCGCAATTGCGAAGCCAACAGCTGGGTGAAAAACCAGCAGTGCAAAAATTCAGAATTTCATCCAACGGCCTATCAAATCTTTACCCGAGCCCCCGGGCTCCCAACCAAACATGTACACAACTTCAAAAACACATTACGAACTTGTTCGTGCGATCATATCGCCAATATCACATCGTTTTCATCAAATCAAACCTCAAGTTCATGATTTTCATACTTTTGGTTTTTCAAAACTTTCAAACTTGGAACTCAAGGTCCAAAACATCTCAAACGACATCCGAATGTCACCAAACTTTACAGAAATCACATATATAATATTTAAGACTTGTACCGGGCGTCGGAACCAAAATACGAGCCCGATACCAAGGTCAATTAATTCATTTCCTTTAACAATTACATCAAAAACAATTTCATAGAAAAATTTATAACTTGGGCTCTAGGCCTCAGAATTCGACTCCGGACGCATGTCCAAGTCCCATATTTTCCTACGGACCTCTCGGGACCATCCAATCTCGGGTCCGGATCCGTTTACCAAACATGTTGACCGAAGTCAACCATATCAATATTAATATCATTTTTATCCAAATTTCTCATAGAATTCATATTTTCTATCACAAAATCTTTCCGGCTACATGCTCGGATCGTGCACGTAAATCGAGGCAACATAGAATGAGGTTTTCAAGGCCTCGGAAGCTCGAAATGATTAATTAAATAAGTGATGACCCTTTGGGTCGTCACAATCTCCACCTCTAAAACAACCGTTCGTCCTCGAACGGACAAAAGAAAGAAGTACCTGAGTCAGGAAACAAGTGTGGGTAGCGGCTCCGCATATCAGACTCGGACTCCCGGGTCGATGCCTCAGGAGGCTGACCTCTCCACTGAACACGCACAGAAGGATAACTCTTCGACCTCAACTATCGAACCTGCCGGTCTAGAATGGCTACCGGCTCCTCCTCGTAAGATAGATCATTGTCCAATTGGACAGTACTGAAGCCTAACACATGTGTGGGATCGCCGTGGTATCTCCGAAGCATAGATACGTGAAAAACTGGATGCACGGCTGATAAGCTAGGCGGCAAAGCTAATCTGTAAGCCACCACTCCCACTCTGTCTAGAATCTCAAATGGACCAATATACCTAGGGCTGAGCTTGCC